>OMNM01044534.1:0-10006 GCA_900302745.1 Parablennius parvicornis
ATATGTGTGTGTGTGTGTGTGTGTGTGTGTGTGTGTGTGTGTGTGTGTGTGTATATATATATATATATATATATATATATATATGTGTGTGTGTGTGTGTGTGTGTGTGTGTGTGTGTGTATATATATATATTTATATATATTTATATATAAATACAGGCACAAATATTCAAAGTAATATTATTATATAAGTTTAGAAATTGTGTGCAATATTTAAAGAGCCAGATTTTACTGTCACATTTTCTTGTCCTTATGAATTTTACTGTAGAAATCAGAAACAACAAAAATCACATAGTTAAATGAGTCAGTTTACCTCATCCTGTTTTAAGAATCTCATAACATCAAGTGGGCATGTGGAGTGGGGGACAAACAGGATGACTGACGGGTGATCATAATTCATAATCGAGTACAATCACAAATTAAAAAGGTACAGCAGAATATGTGCTGGCCGGGAGTAAATATTTGACATTAACAACATATTTGATGTGTTATGAAGGGACATAGTAAAACATCAAATATGTGACAATTAAACTACTAAGCACTTTGTATTACATTTGATGTTTAAAAAGTTGACTGATTGATTGATACATTGAAGAATGTAGATAGAAGATAAGAGGTTATTTGTCTCTGTTTCTCCATGAATGAAAACAATCAGTGAATGTTTTTGGACTCTGAAAATGTTTGACATGAATTCCTCTTAGGTTTTAACAACCTAATGATGTTTCTTTTGATCTCCGGGAGTTTGAGGCCATACACAAGTGGGTTCAACACTGGAGGAAGGACAATAAACTCAATTGACAAAATTATAGCTACAAATGGATTTACCAATTTAACATTTTGTCTGCTTAGAGCTGTATCACTAAATGAGGTCAGGGAATAAATTGCAAATGAAATTACATGAGGAACACAACTCTGCAACACTTTTCCTCTCACCTCTAATGAGTTTTTCCAACAAGCAAGCACAATTCGAAGATAAGTGTAAAAGATGAAACTAAAGGGAATGAAGGCTATAGCAATTGCCCCCAGCATAGCAGCGATGTTGTTAACAGCGACAGGAACACATGATAGTTTCACTACGTTCCAGGTTGCACAATACAGCTTATATATTTTGTTGCCACATAACGGGACTCTGACAGCAATATTAAGACTAACTGCAAGGTTACAGGCTGGACAGACCAAAGCGATGAATGTGAGTATGAAAACAGTTTTAGAGTTCATCTTTCTGTGATAGTGTAAAGGATGGCACACAGCAACGTATCTGTCATACGCCATGATACTCAGGATGGTCAGTTCATAGGAAGCAT
Organism: Parablennius parvicornis; assembly: GCA_900302745.1. NCBI lineage: Eukaryota > Metazoa > Chordata > Actinopteri > Blenniiformes > Blenniidae > Parablennius > Parablennius parvicornis. The sequence continues at coordinate 1,304 of OMNM01044534.1, forward strand.
ACGTGCAAATGATGTAGATCTGAGTGAAACAAGCCGGGCGTGAGATTAAATGAGTGTCAGAGAGGAGATCCATGAGGAGTCTGGGGAAGAAACCAGTCGATCCATACAGGGAGTTCAGAGATAAAAATGCAATAAAAATATACATAGGCTGATGTAATGTGTTCTCCTGTAGTATTGCCAGTATTATGACACCATTTGTAAATACAATGAAGCTGTAGAGTAGAAGGCAAAAAGCAAAGGCTGCATAGCGGTAGTGTGAGATCTTCATAAACACGGTCAGGTCAAAGTAAAGGTAAGCTGTGCTGTTATCCATCTCAAAAGCACAGAAGACACACAGACTGAGTAAAAGTGAGTAAGGACGTCTGCGCAAGTACAACCTTTTATCCCCGTCATAGAATTAAAGCAGTCCCGATAAACATAGAGGACATGATTAGTAATTACCTCAAAGCTGAAAATCTGTGAGCTTTGCTGGGTGTTTGATGCCTTTTATCTTCTCCAACTTCATATATTAAACCACAATATTCCACCTCTCAGGATCTGAAAGTTTCCACGCCCTGTATATTGAAAAAATAGTACAAGCATGACAGCAATAACCAAATTTATGATGCTTTTTAGACATTTAAGCTAATTTTCATTTGCTAAAAATCATCAACTTGACAAGGGCCTTGCTCAATAACCCACCTGTTCATGGTGGGATGTGAATCAACAAACTTCTGAACAATTCAATTCTTCATTGATTCTCTTGGCAGAAGCAAGATTTGCATTGCTGAAGTTATCGTAATGGAGCTGCTGTGGCATGGCTGGTAATGTGGTCATCTCTGAATCAGAAGGTGTAGGTTTGATTCGTCATCTCCCAAGTCCAAGTCACTAAACCCCAAACTGCTACCAATGGATGGACTGAGCGCCTCCACTGGTGTGTGAATGCGTATGTGTGTGTGAATATGATTAACAATGTAAAGTGCTTTAGTGATTACAAGCCAGCCAGAATACTTGCTGGTTGGTAGGTGATCCAATACTTCTTTATAGCAATAAGATGCAGAAATATATTTTTTTCCCCACTTTACCCCACTTTAGATGCAAACAAAGACAGAGTTTTTCCAAATCTCTACTGTGACCGGAGTTTTCAGAAATGATCGTTTGTGGTGAATTGTGGCTGTGTTTATGTGTAAATGCAAGGCCCGAATGCAGAGAAATATCGCCATTTTGTAAATACCCGGGAACGTGTAAACGTAATGTTGTGGCAGGCTTCTGTGTTTGTGTGTGTGTTGCGCGGGAGCTGAAGCCAATTCGATGCCACGGAAATACAGAGCCCGCGGCCTTAAGGCCGTAGGTTTGTTCAAATCAAGTGAAGAGAGTTACACACAAATCCAGGGGTAAATGAGCAAACTTGTTGCTATGAAATGTCACACAACCCCCCGCCCCCAATGGTCTGACATTCCTCCCTCCAGTTGTCTACCATGACAGTTCCACATCCTCCACCAGGTGCAGCATCTCCTCTGCTGTGCGGTTGATCCCGGGGGCATAGCCATCCCAAGACATGAATCAGGGAAGCTCACAGCAGATCTAGGCCACCACCGCTGCCTGTCCCAGTATTTAGTCCTCCAGTACCAACACCCTGCCAGATCAATAACATGCATGGTTCTCATGGGAAGTTGCAAAATCGTCGACCCAGGTCGGAGTATTCTTGACTGGGCTGATACAGGCCGCCGTACTTCAGGCTCCGGTGGATGCTTTGATGGGCTGTGTGCCCTTTGGAGCCACTGCGCTCCTGTCAGCCGTCTGTTTATCATTGCAGTCTGAATGCCCTTTTTGTGGGCCCCCTTGTCCCCTGCACCCCACCCAAACCCACCCGGGGCCCTGCTGCCCTCTGTTCTCTTGCCTGTCTATTCATTGGATGTTGCGAAGGTTTCTGTTGCCTTCAGGGGCAATATGAAATAAAACCACTAATTGTAAGAAATACAGCTACTGAAAACACGATAAATACATTTTTTAAAATGTAAAAAAAAGTATTAAAACATGCATGAAAAGCCCTGGTCAAAACTCATCCAGTCACAGACAAGCTGGCCATCTGCAGTGAAGTTATTTAATTAACATGAGAAGGACGAAATTAATGACTAGCCAACCCTGTAAAAAATATATACCTGAAATGGTTCAAGAACAACTGCAGTACCCCCTCAGAGGACCTCATTATTAAAGCTAAAATCTATGACAAATGTTTGTAGAATGGGCAAAGTGCTAAATAGAAATAGCAGACTGTAACAGTATGGTGCTGCTTTATTGATTATGGTGAATGTCCTTTCGCTAATTACACAAAGTTTTGTTTTGCAGGTCACTCCATGAGGCCTGCTCATTAATCACTGAATGATAATGATCTGGCTGTAGCTCACTCTGTTCCCTCAGGCCTGCCACTTGCCACTGAGAGCCACCAGGGCGGTCACAGTAAACACATCAAAGTTGGCCTGGAGATTTCTAATAATGCCACACAGATTTCCTCATTGTGCTTGTCGTACATTTATTCCCATTAAGTGTCACATACATTCAAAGAATGACAAATCTAGTTATATTTTTATGCCAATCTAAAGGCATGAGTAGCATTTATATCCAATAACCAAATCTAACCAAAGAGATCAATCAGCCAGGAGAGCTATTTCTTCATTTTTACATATTGTGGATGTTATTTATTCAGAGACATTGAACTGAACTCATTTGGTCCGTCCAGTTATCAGTGGACTTCTCAAATCTTTACACCACAAGGCATGCAGCTGTTTTGCCAACTGTCAGACTTAGGTATCTTGTAAGACACAGACATGCATTATGAATTAAGAAAATGTGAATATAATGTAAATAATTTCACGTAAGAAGATGCTGTACAACAGTATATAAATAATAATAAGTCAGTTGACCTTGTGAAGAGTAGATATTCAGATATGATCCCTAAAAGAGTTTGAGCACTTATCCTGTGATGTAAATGGAACAATTCATAAATACTTGCAATGTATTATGATATTGTAAAGTCATTTGTAGTTTTATTGAGTGTAAATAATCTGGAGTATCCCCAGGCAAGTAGAAGCCTTGAGCCAATGCCCCTCCATGGTTTTCATTAGTCCTCATTTTCAGAGGTCACACTATCCTTAAATTTTAACTCAACAAATGTTATCGATGAAAAAGTTCAAATGTTTCTATTTCAACTTCTGATGCCTTGTTTCTCTTTAAGTATTAGAATTCATATCATGCTTTGAACATAGACAAAAAGACATGAGTTCAGCTTCATTGCATTTGTACATCAACATATTACTCATCATAGCTCAGTCTTCATAACAGCTGATGAATTGTGTTTACCGATTATAATGTTCAAACTTACCCATCAAGCTAGTTGGGGAAAAAATTTTAAAAAACAAGATCACATTTATGATGATGTTCTTACAATGACGTTCAATAAATGAAAACATAAAGAGTGCAATGCAATTAAACTACAAGGCCTGATCAAGCTGGTCCCTTGTTTTTCATGTGATGAAGTGGATTTCAGACATAAGATTCACATATCCATTGAGATTATTTTTGGCTTTGATTTGGACTATGTTGATATTCAGTTTTATCTTGCGTGGACAGTTTTGATCCATCTTTTTTCTCTGTTGTCGGCTGACATGTGATTATCATCTGCACAATTACATAATCTGCATTTTAAAATAACTTGCTGGTGCGTTATCTTAATCAAATATATCATTCTGTTTCGAATTTTAGTCAGGATCAGTCCATAAATAACAGGGTTCAGAATAGGTGGAAAAACAATAAACTGAATGGCCATAAAATTCTTTAAATTCTGGTTCATAGATACTGATCCATACCTCGAGTACATTACGTCGAAAAGCAGAGCAGTTGTGACATTAAACAGACAAAATAAATGTGGCATACATGTCTGAACAAACTTCCTTCTGCCTTCTTTGGAGTTTAAAGCCGCCTTCACAAGCTGTGTATACGATAGTGCAACGCAGAGAAAGTGACATATATAAAAGGAAATAACAACCAATCCAAATATATCATTTGCTGTTGTTGAACCACACGCAAGTTTAACGATCGACCAGTTCTCACAGTAAAGTTTGTCTATTTTGGAACCACATAGTTTAAGTCTTGAAGTTAAGAAATTGATTGTAGTGTCAAAGCTCATGGGGATGATCCAGCACAGAATAAGCAACAGAGTAGTCTTCCTCGCAGACATCATGGAGTGATACTGAAGGGGTTGACATATAGCCACATATCTATCGAAGGCCATTCCTACTAATATGGAATAGTCGACCTTCACATTAGAATAAACAACAAAAACTTGCAAAAGGCATCCCGCATATGATATCACCTGGACATCAGACAGCAAGTCAAAGGCGAATTTTGGGTAAAATCCTAAAGCTCCATAAAGTCCATTAATACACAAAAAACACAAAAATATATACATGGGTTCATGGAGGTTTTGATCCATTATTATTGTTAAAATGAGAGACAAATTCACAAACAAAATAAGGAAATAACATAGTAAAGTCAGAGAGAAAAGTACAGCTTTGTAGTTAACTGTTGCACTGAAGCCAGACAGTGTAAAATACAGAACAGTGCCAGAGACATTATTCATCCTGCTCGCTCGTCGTCCAAACACAGAGCTATAAAAATCACTCAAGGATAAGTGGTAGTTTGATATAAGCTCACCGGGAGAAGTGACAAAAGGTTGACTTTTGCAGACATAATTTTCTCTGATGCTGTACCATTGGCTGACAGTTCAGATTGCTTTACATATTCATTAGTTCATCTTGTGACGCCCCTTTGTTAACCAAGCAAATGAAAGAAAAGTAAATATAATGCAAGTTAATGATTCAGATTTCAACCCCTCAATGAAAAGTATGACGACAATCATAGAAAAAATAAATGAGTGAAATTACTCAGTACTGAAAAATAATAGAAAAGAACTACTCTGTTTTTCAGTGCTGCACTGAAGCCAGACGGTGAAAAATAAAAAAAACTGTGACAGTGTAAGCCTCGGATCCCCAATGTGGCCATCAGTTTGGCCGGAGAGTGGTTTTAACAGTGAGTAGCAAGAGATGACGACATCCGCTTTTTGGGTGATCCAGGTTTTTTTTATCTTTTTATTTTCAAAAGTGCAGAATAAGAAAAAGTGGAACGTGCATTTGAGGATTCAGGAGTGTGGCTTCTCCAGCAGCAGAACCATGAATGATGTTAAAAGGTGCCTTAAATACAGTTCACTCAATTGGACGACACTGTTAAAAACTCCACTGATGATAAAAGTCAACATTAGTTTCATAAAACTAAGTTAAAATCCTCCCAATCAAAACCATAACTATAAGTTAAAGAAAGAAAACCCATATTTTCAATTAAACCTAAAAACCAAACACCTTAATAATAAACTAAATCCTAAACCCTGCTAAAACTGTGCAACGACCCCCCTCTTGCTCCTCCTTTAGCAATTTGTAGCAACATGCGCTCTGGAGCCACGTGTGCCTCGTAGTGGCACCCTGATGCGTTCAGAAAACTATACTTTACTATACTATACTATTTTAGCTTGTTTTTCTAGTTTATATACTCACTCTTTTTTCCCAGACTTTTATTAAATGGGGCCTCACTGTGGTGCTGTGGTTAAACTCATTGCTTCAATAGCCATAGTTAGAGTCCCATTATGTGGAGTTTGTGTGATATCCAGGTTTCCTCTGGTTTTTCTGATTACTTGGTGATGCCAATAGCCCTCAGTTCCAAATGTGATTGTCTGTCTACGGTGCCCCTGAAGTGCAAACCACCCCAACAACAAATCACTAAACACAACAAATTGAAAAACACATCAACAATTCAGTAAACACAACAACAAAATGAAAAACACAACAAATTAAAAAGCACAATGACATTAACTTAACCAGAGGAGGTAGGTACCTCTTTGTCCTATCGTTAGCGGCTCACGGAGCAGCCATGATAAACTTTAAGAGTACTGAGGTGCACTGGTATCTAGATAGTGGAAAGGTGAGCCATGAGCTGTCATCCAGAGATGAAGAATTTACCTTTTGAAGGCTGGCACGAGTCTCAGTCAGTCAGCTAGCACTAGCCACCATGCCAACCACTTGGAGTGGGTGAAGCAGAGCAACCAGCTCTTCCTGCAGCTTCAATATTGTGAAAGGTTTGAATCTCAGAAGAATTTAACCATGATGAAATACTTTTAAACTTCTTATTCTTTATTACAAGAATTATTCTTGAGCTTACACAGTGAGACATGTGCACAAAGCATGTCATGCTGCACATAGCTAGCTGCGGTTTGCCACGGAGCACCGACACACAACTGGCTGGGCCAGCCACAGCTCACCGGATCAGCCAAACACAGCCAGCCGCGGCTGGACAAAGTTAGTCACTGCTAGCTACCGAGTACTGGAGCAGCAACCCACACAGCTAGCCGGGACTAGACACGGTGCACTGATCCAAAGCTGCTACAGGCAGAATAACTCCTGGTTCAAAATCTGTGTCATCTGCCAACGGGTACCTACGTCTTCTGGTAAAGTTCATGTTGTTATGCTTTTCAATTTGTTGCTGTGTTTTGTGATTGGTTGTTGTGTTTAGAGATATGTTGATGTGTTTAGAGATTTGCAGTTGTGTTTTTAAACTTGCAGTTGTGTTTTTCATATTATTGTCATGTTTGATTATCTGTTGTGGTTTGCACTTCAGGGCCAGCGTATCTGCCTCTGTTTGCTCTGTGATGGACTCTTGACCTGTCCAGGTGTAACCTGTCATTCACTCATAGTTGGCTGGGAATAGGTCCAGCATTTTGTGATCCTAAAGTGGATGAATTGATGGGTTTATTAGCATTCTATATGGCCATGGTAAAAACTGTTGTTTTCAACCTAAATATTGTATCAGTTGTTACTTCACAACCTGCTGTCCTCTAATTGAACAAATGTACAAATATGCAGTAGTAGCATATTAAGCGTCACTGTTTCCTTTTTTTTCTTATACTTTTGATAACAAATTCATGCTTAAACTTTCAACAATGACTTACTGCACTTTTCTTTTTTTTTCTGCTTTGACCATGGAAATATATAATTTCACATTTTAAAGTTCTAATATCTACAGAGAACATGAGACTTTGTCCCAAAGTATCCAACATCAATGGACTTCCTCCAGTGCAGGGCAAGTTTGTACAAAGTGACCCCCAGGTTGAGACCGCCTGTTCCTGAGCATAACCTGCACTCCAAATTGATGTCCTGGGAAAATGGAGGTATAGTGGACTAATGACCCTGAGGCTTAATCATCATGTGTGTATTGTATTGGGATGGGAGTTGCATCAGCTAAAAGCGGGTCATGTGAAACTTTAGAGTATGTTAATCCAGAAATGAGGGAAACTCTGAGTTAAATTAAACTGTGTAAGTCACCATAGTAACAGACTCTGTGAACATAACTTACTCGTTGGATAGTTTAGTAGAAGAAACCCTGAGTTTCTCCCTGTCACCCCCCACATGAAGCACGCTGCAAGAAATTGATTGTCCTTTATTTCTAAACTCAATGGACATTGAGGCCGAAATCATTTGAGATAACTTACGTTGTGAAAGTCTTCCTACCCAGATCAGATTTTAAAGGCTACTTTGCACTGCATTAAGTCTGGGGGAAATTCATTCCCATACAGACCCATCAATCGTAGACACACAGAGCAGTGCTGGGATGTCCTGACCAGTTTTCTCAGCAACGAGTAATCTAACACATTACTATTTCCAAACCAGTCGACATACTGAGACCTGTCTGTTAAAAAGTCCAGTATCCAGTTCTGCGGTGGAGTACTCAGACTCAGCGGGCCAAGTTTACTGACCAGATGCTGAGAGAAGATGGTATTAAAAGCTGAGCTTAAGTCAGCAAACAGCAGCCGGACCAGTGCATCCTTGTTCTCCAGATGTTCCAGGGTCAGTTGAAATTTAGTGGATATGGCATCTTTGTTTCAACTTCTGATGCATTGTTTCTCTATAAGTACTCAAATTCACATCATGCTTTGAACATAGACAAAAAGACATTCGGCTTCATTGTACTTATACATCAACATATTACTCATTGTAGTTTAATCTTCATAACAGTTTATGAATTGTGTTTACCGATTGTAATGTTCAAACTTACCCATCAAACTCGTCGGAAAAAGAACAAAAAAAAAAAAAAATCACATTTATGCTGATTTTCTTACAATGACGTTCAATAAATGAAAACATAAAGAGTGCAATGCAATGAAACTACAAGGCCTGATCAAGCTGGTCCCTTGTTTTTCATGTGATGAAGTGGATTTCAGACATAAGATTCACATATCCATTGAGATTATTTTGGGCTTTGATTTGGACTATGTTGATATTCAGTTTTATCTTGCGTAGACAGTTTTGATCCGTCTTTTTTTTCTGTTGTTGGCTGACATTTGATTATCATCTGCACAATTACATAATTTACATTTTAAATTAACTTGCTGGCACATTATCTCAATCAAATATATCATTCGGTTTCTAATTTTAGTCAGGATCAGTCCATAAATAACAGGGTTCAGAATAGGTGGAAAAACGATAAACTGAATGGCCATGAAATTCTTTAAATTCTGGTTTATAGATACTGATCCATACCTCGAGTTCATTACATCGAAAAGCAGAGCAGTTGTGACATTAAACAGACAAAATAAATGTGGCATACATGTCTGAACAAACT
>OMNM01044535.1:0-11143 GCA_900302745.1 Parablennius parvicornis
GAATGTTTCCTGACCTTATTCTGGTTCTGATCCAGATGAAATGTTGCACCCTACTAGATATGACCATCCTACACATCACTGGATTTTTACAAGTCAATCAGATATGATCTCCAAGAGAGAGGATGTTTTGAAAAGTGGCTCAATGATAAGTAAAGGGGAGAAACAGGATCTTTGATATTAGTTTGTATCCAGATGGTTATCAGGATCACTCTCAACATTTAATGGATCTCAGTTGGTCCAGACACACCTTCTGGATTAATTTAGGAAGATCCCCTCAGGAGGGTTAGAATCCTGATGACAGACAGACAGACAGACAGACAGACAGACAGACAGACAGCTTGTCTTTAAATTCCTCCTGGGTGGAGGAATGTGGTGTTTTACTGTCCTCGTTTCATTTTGGTACAAATGCTAAAGTATACAACACAATGTTCTGGAAAAAAAAAAAAAAAAAACAGTTATTGAAGGAAAATCACGGTTAAATTCCACAAAAAATTGTTGATGCTCTTCGAGTTTGGCCATAGTTGCAGTTGCGCTGGGGTTGTGATCAATTTGTGCAAATCTTCCAGAATGAAACGTCGGCTCACTTTTCCAGATCAAAGCCTTCACAGAGAAGCGGCGGCGCCTCCTCCGGCCGTTTCAGCAGACTCCTACACTCACTCTGACACCGCCACACATCCTCACATACCGCCGCCGCCGCCATAACAATCGGCTCCGCGTGCGGCGGCGGTAATTACGCCTTGCGAGATTGCAGATTGGGACCTCGCTCGCTGATTGAACGCTGGCAAAACTGGAGGGAGGACGGTCTGGCGAGATGGCACAATAATAAGCACGCAGCGAGCTACAGAGCTAACTTTGAAACAACTGGAAGCCCGATTCCACCACAGCACTGCCTGTTTGTGCATCGCCTCTCGTGTGGGCATGCGGGGGAAGATTCAAGACAACAGCCGGTGACTCACCGTAACACAGAGGAGGACAATGACAGAATGTTGCAGTCAAGGAAAAAACCAACCGCCCCAACTGTAAATGACACCAGATAGTCCAGCCTGGCAATTTCTTCTTCATGGGTGTAATGACTGGATGTGGCTTTCTGTCCTCCCTGTTTTCTCCCGCTGCTCCCCGGGAAACGCTGAGAAAACTCTCAGCCTTAAAAGTTTTATTGTGTTGTTTCCAGGCCTTTCGCCTTCATGTTGGTGTTCCACGGGTAAACATGAGGAAACATGCTTTTATTTGTTTTATTTCTTACCCAAGATTCATCATCGCCGATTACAGCTCAGTACAATAAATGACCGCCACAGGAATCCTGCTGTTCCTCCCAGTTCTTTATCTATTTGTGAAGGAAAAGTGAAATCACTGCACCAACACAAAGTACTTATTGTGGACCAGAAGTGTTTCAGAACAGATTCCTCCTGCGGCCCGGTTCCATCCTGAGTGGGCTGGACCGGTAACACAGAACCACCACAGCATTTCCATTTAAATGTTCGAGTTTCTCTTTGTTGTGTCACAGATTACACTTCTATTTTTAATAGCCAAACAAACAATCACCACGGAAAATGACTGAGATCTCAACATAAAGCCAATTTTACTGAAACCCAGTGGAATGTCCAAAGAACTGATCTTAGAACTGTTGCATTGTGGGTGTTTTAACAAACTCACCCTGAGAGCATAGCTTTGAGGCTAATGCTAGGACCCTTTGGGTCTCAGTGCTGACTTCCTGCTTCCTGGAAGAAATTTGTTTAAAACATCTGTTTGTTGTTTTTTTACAAAATGGACAAGCCTGGTAGTTTGTGGTCTGCTTTTGGCCCTTTTGCTTAAGAAAAATGTTGCATTTAGAAAGTTTTGAAAACGCCGAGACGGAATTTCTGTAATAAAACCACCAGCGTATAAACGCAGAGAGCCGTGCTCTGTAAACATTGAAGCTTCGTTTGTCGCCTTGTGCGACAGATGATGGTGCAGTAAATGCTACATTTATTAAAGAAGCACTGTCAAGGTCAAGAGTGAAGCCTTGTCGGGTAAACTGGACCTTCATTCCTTCTCCAACCCGTCAGAACCGAGGGCGTCTTGGAAAGCATCAGGGAAGAACAAGGCCAGAACGTTCATCTGTTCAAAACCCTCCAACCTCCCCACGTCCATATCACGGTTTAGGGCCTCCGACAAGCTGAGAAGATACATGTTAGAACCTTCTGGTCTTCAAGATGGCTGCAGTCAGAATGACATGCGGAGATGATGAAGTCCAGTTGCTGCGAATGAATTCATTTTTTAATCGAACATGTTTTGTATGAAGATCTTCCATGGACGGATCCGTCTCGCTCTCTGTCTTGTGATGCGGTGGTCAAATGGAATCAGTCCTTCCAAGGAAAATTGAAAATCCCGACTCCACACACACACACACACACATCGTTATTCCACAAGCTTTCATTTGAAGAAATCCTTGCTGTGAGAAGGTTAACTGCACCACTTAGCATTCTGAAAGGATCCGGCCTCAACCTGCAAGTCAATCTGTCATTAAATCACCAACTGCACCATCTCTGCTCCTCGCGATGTGAGGACATCAATAAGCCATCTCCAGCAGCATTGGGTTAGACTGCAACATTGATCAGTCTTATCCTGATGGCCATGTGCCATTGGCACTAAAAGGCTGGATCTATGGAGAGGAAGTTGTTGCCAGATAAGATCGGCCTGAGGTGTCTCTCTTCCATTCGGTTGCAGATGTACTCGGCGTTATGAGCCAAGTTTCATCCTCAAATTGCTCGTCTGAATCTGCTGTTTTTCCTTTGATTTGCCTGCCGATTTATCCGATAACCACACAAACGTCTGACCTTCAGTCTGTCATAATAACACTCAACAGCCACGAGGAAGAGTTCCTTATATTATCTGCAGCACAGAAGACTCCCTGAACAACACAACAATCTAAATACCCCTCGATATGATCATAGACATGAAACACAAGGTTAGAGGTTGAATAACCCTGTAATTTGCGGCGGAGTGTAAATATTGCCAGCAGTACCTAAGTTCTGTAATTGCGGCTCAGGAAAAACTTGTAAATGTTGTGGAAACTGCAAATGAGACTGATTATAAGGATGTGGAAATTGTTGAAACCCCCTATTTGATTTGCACAAAAGCAGCGTTGCGACTGCAGGGACTGAGGTAACGGAGGTGAGAGCACCAACCATGACCTGTTGTGTTCTATTCACCTGCTCATGTGCAGAACGCCGCCATGCAAACACCATTCGCACCATTTCACTGTTTGTTTTTTTTTTTTTTGGACAACGATATTTACAAAACCTAGCCTTGGGGTCCTCTGCGGTGGACGCTCAATCCTCTGCAACCTTCTAAAATTGGCAGCGACCTGCATTTTAACAGGAGCCGGAGCCCGGTGCAGAGAGCGCCACGGTGGAAAGGGTTAAATTAGTCATCGCTGCCTCCGACTGCTCTCCGCTCCGTTCAGAGTCTCTGAGAGGTACTGAAGCTGGAAATGTGTGTTTTTCCTCGGGGCAACTCTTACGCAAAGACCATTCACGGGGGTCATTAAAATGTAAAAGATTTATCCACCTTGGAGCATCATTGTGCTTAAAATCTCTCCTGCCTTTTAAAGTTTGATCGTCCCGCAGTGCAGTTTGACCTGCTATTGGCTCCATTGGTGACTGTTGATGTCTGCCTGTGTTTGCCCTGCCGTGGATGGATGGATCTCTTTGCATGCATATTCTATATTATATAAGTATCCACCAACATTTTAGTTTAGTTTATTTTGTACACAGCAGTGGCATTTCACATAATCACAAAATCAAAAAATCACGTGTTGAATAATGACTGAAAAAGCTTAGGCAGAACCATACTGCTTATAAAAACCAATCCATATATATGAACATATATATTAGTATATGTTGGATTCAGATAGTTATTCCCGTACTAATTTTGTTACTTGTCATTTCCCATCTTTCCCCGTCTTAATTTCATCATTTCCCTCCATTGGTTTCTTCCTCATATTTGAAAACTATCGTCATGTTGACGCTCGGTGTGAAGATTTTTCGAGGCTCTTCCGGGAGGAAAAAGTGTTCAGAGAACCTTCTTGGTATTCCCTGATGATCTTCTCTCTGAGCCATCTGGATTACCGCCTGAGGGAATGACCTGTCGGCGCCTGCTTCTCCAGGCACATGGTTCTGGCGTGGCGGTCCGGTCATGGCCAGACTCGGAGAATGTGACGAAGAGCGTCACTCCAGGACGACCTTCTGCAATGTGCACCACCTTGATCTCTGTTCCTGACTCGTTCAGGTAACCTGCTGGCTTTTTCTCATGCTTCTCTGCTGGAAAGCATCTCGACGGTTTCCTGTCTTGGCCGTGCGTTTCCCCGTCTCGCAGGTCGCTGGCTGGAGATAGCACCACGCTCACGTGTCAGCACTTCGCCTTACGTTTAGGTGTGACCACACTTCTTCTTTCCTTGGTGCTCAGTAGTTCCTGGTTGGAGGTCACACCACTACTTTAAGGCAACAGAATCTTCTTATTCGTCCACCAGCAGAAAATCTTGTTGTTGCAACAGCCAGTCTGTTGTATAAGTCATGCTTTGATTTGTATTTCACCGCCAGCCCTGTTTCTCAGTTATGCTTTTAATAGGTTTAAATTGGTTGCTTTCTAGCTGAAGGGAAAGGGCATAATCAGACACATCTCTGGATTGAGCCATCCTCAGCCTGTTTCAGTCTCGGCTCCCATTTCCATGGTTTGTTCTTCAGATTTTATCAGCAGTCTCTTGTACTTTCTTTAAACCGCAGTGGCCCGGTGGCAGCCTTTGTTGGCTCGAGCTTCCTTTGAGTCGTGTTTAGCTAGGGGCAGCAGAGGAAGAAGTCAACAAGTTCACGTTGCTGAATAACTGAGACAATGCGAATGAACGCGTTTGTAGATGTGATTATCTGAAAAATCATTTCAACCCCTGTAGAACCTTTAACACCTCGACCTCTCTTCTTTTCTCACACACTTCTACAGCAAGTTAGTTTGAGTTTGCGGGAGTTTTTCCCTGAAGTGGCAGATGCTCTGTCCAAAAGTTCTGACTTGATGTCAGGACTCGGTGCTGTTCACTTGATAAATAAAATGAAATAAATAAAAAAGACGGCTATTTTTCTCTTTGTCTTTCTGGATGTAGGATCCGTACAAAGGTCCATGAGCTTCACTTCAAACTCGGTCATCTAATTCTGCAGATCACAACTCTCCGACAGATCTTTGGAAAGTGTCAGATTGATAAAGTTCAATGCCTCCAGTACCAGAGGAAACAAAGCAAATGGTTGGTTTGACGGAACTGCCACCACATTCTGGCCTTTTTACACGTAGACGTTTTAAAGATGCCGCGTTATATGGTTTTCCAACAATTTCACATTAAGTGTCAGAGGTCCAACAACATTGAATTCAAAGTGTATTTCCACAAAACCTTGGTCCTGAATTCCAGCCAGTCTAAAAGTCCCTCCAGTGAGCTCTAGTGAGAACAGGCTGTTTCTCAACTGTAGCTTTAAATGCTAATGAGCTACGTCTGGCCACAAGCCTTTACAAGGAGAACAATCTATGCCTGCTCATAATTTCATAAAGCGGAGCTCATCTACCTGCGGGAGGGTTAAAGTGAGTATCACTACCAGAGGGAGGGGTTCAATTCCCAAAATGACATCATGAAGGGAAAATCTCTGAATCGCCTGTATGAGCACACATACGCTAAAAAGTGGAGAAAGCAAATGAGGGAAATGATAAACTCTCTTCACTTCTGGAGCGTCGTACACAAACTACATTAAAAAAAACATTACAAAGTGAATTTTGTATAAGACGGGACCTTCAAAGTGAAAATTAAAAGCTTTTAAAAATTATTGTTGCATTTTGCGAGTCGGTTTACCCAACAAATAGTGCCTGGAGTCATTGAAATGTAACTTTTTGAAAACATTTCTACTCTGTCGTCTTGTTGAAATGTAGGAAAATGCAACTTTTCTGAAACGCTGCTTCTGTGGCTGCTGTGCATCACGACTGTACTAAACTGTTCTTCTGCACATGCTCAGTAGACGTACAGTAAGAACAGTGTTTCCTCAATGGTGTCATGACTCCCCGCCCATATTCTCCTGGGACTTGGTACTTTTATTTTGACAGTCACTGTAATAACAATCTAACTTGGTACTTTTATTTTGACAGTCACTCTAATAACGATCAACTTGGTGGACTGTCCACTAGAATGTTCTCATTGTTAATATTTCTATCACATTGTTCTCTGCTGTGTGTGTGTGTGTGTGTGTGTGTGTGTGTGTGTGGTTTCAGTACAGAAACAACAAACAGCGCCCACTAGTGACCCAACATAAAAACTACATCGTTTTCAGTGTTTTTGCCGTTTCCAAGTTTTCAAAACATTGCCTTGTGATTGTGAAACTTTTGATATTTGAAATGTGACCAAGGTAAAAGTTGTTCCAGCCTGGTATTTATTTCTCTTCTTGTTTATCATGAACCGACTCTTTCGACGCCGCTTCATGTTCGTATGTTTATTTACGCTTCCTCTTCGTAGCTGGATCCTTTTCTGAGTCTGAGTTACGTAAGAGTGTAAAAAGATGAATTTCATTGAAATTGTTCTTCTCTCATGTAAATCAGAGTGGCTGAGGGATGGGAGCTAAAGCCCCGGGCTGAGCCCAGAGTCTTATTACACACCTCGCTTTGAGTTGGGCTGCATGTTCTAATCCTCGGCCCCTGAATAAAAGTAGTCCTGAGCAGAGCCGTACATCTCTCCAGGCTCTCAAATATCACCACCTAATTTCAACAGAATAATTCTGTCATATTTTAATTGGGCCAAAATAATTATGTTCCAATTTTATGCTGCCGTAACATTTGCGGATCCGGGCCCATTAAACCCGGCGCTACTTCATTACCACAAGGTGAAACCTTGGACAATTAATGGCTTTAGCCTGTGCTGAGGTGCAACCATAAAGCATTTTTTCTCCCTCCTCTGCTTAATATAATCATAAAATGTGTCAAAAATGTGTTCCCTGCTTTATTGGACCAGTGAAGAGGGATTTCTGAGTACATCCAATTATGTCTTGACGCGCCACCAAATGTCAGCGAGCACTTCGCGGGACCTGCGTTTCATATTAACGCTCTGACGGATCTCAGTTGCCAATTGCGATAATGTGGTGACGAATGACACAAATATTGAATTACGGGGCTGTCGGTGTGAGCAGGTGTGTGTGTGTGTGTGTGCTTCACTCTGATGATCCCTAATGAGAAATAAATGAAGCACTTGTAATACTGCATGAACGAGTGAACACCTCATGAGGGCTGGCATGATTTAAACATGAAGACAAAACATAATTACCTGAGGTGTTCACACTCACAAGTGATGTGTAGTTTCCCCTGATTTTTTTTTTTTCTTCTTTTTTTGGTGCTTTTTTTCTCTCGTAGCTGTGTTAACAATGATTTTAATGGACGTCGATGTCGTACCTTCAGGCTAAAACATGAGAACTAAAGAGTCGCTGTCGTGTTCAACGTGGACTTGTTGTGCCGACAGACTGAGACGTGTCACACCCCTGACTGACGCCCCGTCCACGCCACCATGTTTTCAAGTGAAAACATCCATCCGTCTGTCTTTTATACCTCGTTGTGGCGCTGGAGCCAATCCCAGCTAACTATGGAGGACGTCAGGATCCACCTGCTGGAGTTATGACCGACGCGGTTGCAGCTGGTGATGAGAAAGAGCAGCAGGTTCTTTGTTGTAGAAGCGGATATTAACCACATTAACACCCTCCTCCCTCTCTGTAAGAATCTTTATTTCTAAAGAAGAAAACATCCCCCCTGGAGGGGTCTGAACAGGAAGCTTCCACTCTGAGCTTGTGTCGGGCCTCCATGGTCGCATTAGTTCCCAGCATCCTTTGCTTCAGGTGAGAATGAAAACAAAAGGAAGAACGTGCATGTTCTAAGTTTTAACTTCCAGTTTTGCCCCGTTAATTAAAGCTCGTCACCGAGACCAACTAGATTTTCCAACGCTGTTGACTTTCTTTCCTGGAGGAGATTTCATTGAACAATCATCATTAATCCGCATCAAATGGCTGGAAAGTTAAATGATCTTATTCTTCTTGAATGTTTGTCATCAGGAGCCTTCCAGCTTTATTTGCTCAATCTGCTTCCCGTTCAGGAGGTTTCTTTATTTCAGCAGCACAGTTTCTTATAACATGACCTCTGACTTCCTGTCCTGTAAACCCTGATTTAAAGATGTCACTGCTGACCTGTGATGCTTCCATGTGTCAACATTGACCCGAGGCCCCGTTCACACGACAACCTTTCAAGTGAAAACGAATCATTTTCACATTTTAACCTTTTAATGATGTAATCGTCAGCATATAATGATATACGCTGAAAGACAGCAGCAGATTTTACAATATGGCAATACAACTGTAGAACCTCTTACATACCTCCAGTGTGAGCTTTATATGATTCAGTTCAACTTTATTTGTATAAGAAGTCAAAGTAAATGTATTTATGGAGCAGCATTCAGACACAAAGCAAACCAGAGTCCTTTACGCAGAAATAAAAGAAGCGCATGACATTCGGTTCAAGTCAATTTTTAAAGAAAAATACCCAAGAATTCACTTCAATTAAGCAGGACCAGAAACCAGCAGGACCAGAAACCAGCAGGACCAGAAACCAGCAGAACCAGAAACCAGCAGAACCAGAAACCAGCAGAACCAGAAACCTGTAGAACCAGAAACCAGCAGAACCAGAAACCTGTAGAACCAGAAACCAGCAGAACCAGTGTCAAATGTGAATAAGACAGGTTCAGAGTAACGATCCAAAACCTCTTCAAAAAACTAAATTGAGAAAATAGTTTTTTGTCAGTTTTACACAGATTTTAATATTCGATCTGAAAGTGAATTTTATTTCATGTACATCAGATTTAGAGGGAATGAAAAGGTTAATTGACATGATGATAAGTTGTCGTTTCACACGTCTCAGTGACATCAAAGGACATCAAAGGAAGACATTTGGCCCATAAAGGAAACGCCGTTCAAGCGCTGAAGATTTGTCTTCTTTTTTTTTTAACCTTCATGAATAGTTGAAGCTTTTTTTTTTTTGTGGACAAAGACAAAGATTTAAAGTCCTTTTTTCTGCGGGATTTCATTAAGTCCCGAATAAAGCTCCAGTTATCGGAGGGAAAACCTGTCGACTTCTCAAACATCTTTGAATGTGTAGCTTTAGTCTGTGGAACGGCAAACAATCGTTCAGTGGCACGCGTCTCACAGGCGCAGCAATCCTTCAGCTCCAAATGGGAACGTTCACATCCACAGACAGACGCCGTTGCGAGCTATTTACATAGAAAGTCAGTCACCTATGCAACAAAAGACTTCCATAGATGCATTGAGGGGCTGTCGTGCAGCTGAGAGCCTGGAAAGTTTGGATTTAGTATTCACATGACAAGAAAAACTGCCTACGACAGAATCTGTAAAAAAAAAAAGTTTTCTCGACTTCACTCACGTCAGTTCACTGCGCTGAGGATAGCAAAATTATATTTGCTCTATTCAAAATAAAGAAGACAGTTCATTGAGTCTAAAACAAACATTAAACACAGAATACTGTGAAATACCAAAAAAAAAAAGTCAGCTGTCTAATACAGAACACATTGACTCTGCTGGGGGAGGAGTTCTGTCTCCTAATCTGACTGGCCGTTAATCCCAAAGGAGCTGGACGGGTTCGAGGTTCTGCCGTGTGCCGGTCCGTCGAGTTCTATTTACCTGTTGTTAAAGTTGTGCATTCACATGGCAGCATTTTGAACAAGACGTCAGTTTACACAGAAACGGCTGAAGCACTGAAAGCTACGTGTTAGCATGCGAGGCCGCCAGCTGGCGCCACAGCCGGGATGCACAGTCGCTGCATTTCCCCCCGTTTTCCATGAAGATGGAGTCGGAGCATTTTCAAAAAGTTGCTTTTTCAGAGGCTCCGCGCAGCGTTGCTGTGTAAACGGACACAATGTTTACACATGTTCCTCAAAACCTTTGTTGTTATATATTTGTGTATTTTTTATTTTATTTTGAAATGTAGAAATAACGTAGAGCAACCACAAACAGGTCAGTGCAGTGAGTTAACTTTACGACTCTTATATATGTTTCACGAGGCCTCGGAGGGTAAAACTCCTCCAACACTTCTCACAGAAATCACCGAGTTTTTCTTGTGACCAAAAGCAAACAAGAGAAATTCAGACAGAAACTTCTTCTTTTGGTTTGTTTATGCTAACCACCTCAAAGTGGTCCACCAGGGGATTCCCTCCTTCTGACCTAATCAACACAATCGGCGCCCACAGGGCCGTTGATTTTAATTGGACAATTGGGAGCCGAGTAACAAGACGAAACAGCAAACGGCTGCCGACACATCTCCAACAACGAGGCTGACGGCCGCTCTGCTCCGCCGTGGAACCCAGCAGGAGTCTCACAGGAACCGCAGACTTAACAAAAAGTCCACACAAGCATTTCACAATGGCGTCTTTATCAGCAACAGTTCGTATGTGAGACGGGATTGGTCGGATTCAGGAAAAGGATTAATGCTAAAGTATGAATGTCTACCAGGGAAACGTGAGTTACGTCCAGTTCAGCTCCAAACCTGCAGACTCTGTAATGGCTGATGTCAACGGGATTAAAGACACAATGCTTTTGGGAATATATTGACTGCAGCCTGACGATGGTCAAGTTTCTCATTTCATTCATTTTACCAACATTTCAGCCTGATCTGAACTAAAAACCTCAAATTACAATGACAGAACATCAAGACTGAGCTGTCACGATAATTAAACCGACACATTCCCACATTTAAAGATGTAGAGAATCCCCATCCCTCTGCCCACACCACACAGCAGGACGGTTCCACCTCCCAGTGGTTCTGCTGGAAGGTTCCACCTCCCAGTGGTTCTGCTGGAAGGTTCCACCTCTGAGCGTATAATATCAGTTCTGACGTGATTCTGTCCACGTTTGGATCCATTGTAGATCAGACAGGACTGTAGTTCTAGATGAGACTGGACTGTAGTTCTAGATGAGACTGGACTGTAGTTCTAGATGAGACTGGACTGTAGTTCTAGATGAGACTGGACTGTAGTTCTAGACCAGACAGGACTGCAGGAGGTGGTGGGAGTTTTGCGTGTGATCCGAAACAAAGTGTA
>OMNM01044541.1:0-17105 GCA_900302745.1 Parablennius parvicornis
TAATGAGCGTTCATAAAGAAATGGTGAAAGGGTTTTTGTTTGTGTGTGTGTGTGTGTGTGTGTGTGTGTGTGTGTGTGTACAGCAACTTGATGATTAGATTAGATTCCATCCAGTGAATCTCCCTAATAACTTCAATCCAATTATCTAATGCAGGTGCGTCTTTCTGTAACCATTTATGAGTTATTGCTTTCTTTGCAGCAGCAATTCCTATTTTCAGGAGATGTTTATCCTCTCCTGTCCATCTTACCTGCAAATCACCCAGAGAAAGTGTTGTGCATTTCACTGGGATGTTTTGACCAAAGATTTATTGTACGGATTCCTGAATTTTTTCCCAGAATATTTGGATTTTTGGGCAGCTCCAAAAAATGTGGTGGTGATCTGCTCCCGCATCTCCGCAAATTCTCCAACAGGCACGACCCGTTGGAGTAAAATGTGTAGTCAGTTCAGGTGTAAAAACGATAAGGTTCTTCCAGCAGAGGTCTCGCCATTACGTGGAACAAGAGTTAATACAGGTAGTTTCACAGATGGTTTCCTCTCCATTATACAAAAGTAGGAAATAATGCCATTGTTGACCCAATGCCTAAATCCAGCATCCACTTGGTTGGGTTTGAAGTCAGTATCATAAGCAATCCGACTATGTTTTTTAATCTGGTCTGGTCATGTAATTGTTTTATTACTTCAAACCAAGTGGGTAAGGTAATGAGGTAAGGGGGGCAGACGGACTCCAGTTAGCGTGTAATCACCAATCATTACCTGTATTATCCTGTGTTTGGCGCCCCACCCAAATCCAGTTTGATCAAAGTCAAAACGTTCAGGCATAAAGTAATCTAATCTCCCTGATAAGATGGATACATACAGTTTATAATCTTCATTTAGCACAGAGACCGGTCTATATGAGCTACAGAGTATTTTATTCTTTCTCTTTTTGGATATCTGTAATAATGGCCTCGTTCCATGAAGGAGGTATTGTCATTTTTTCAAGTGTCCAGTTAAAGGTGTTTATGACTGTTTTGGACAAATCATCTTTACAAATCTTGCACCTCTCTGCTGGTAAGCCGTCACTTCCTGGTGTCTTAATTTTTAATTTATTCAGTGCAGAGTCTAAATCTTTTTTGGTGATCTGTGATATTAAACATTTATTCTGTTGTTCTCCAATTGATAGTAGTTCGAAGGAATTTAAGAATGTTTTCATATTCTCTTGGTGTTCTTGTTTTGGTTGTGAATCGAGCATTTTATATGTTTGAAATACAACATCAGTGTCATCCAGATCATTGTGTGTTTGTCTTTTTTGTTTTTTTCTTGCTAATAATTTTGCAGCGTTGTGTCCTGCTTCATAAAATGACTACTTTAAGAACTTGGATTTTTTTTTCCAGCTCCTCTATATGCATATCTAGGATTTGATTTCTGGTTTCTTTAATTGTGGCCATTAACCTTCCCTTATTTCTTTTAGCCTCTTTTATGTGAACATGATATTCTGAAGGTTTGTTTCGTTTTTGGTTCAGGGCTGCACGCCATCAGGTCAACTGTCCCGTTGTTAAGTTTTGTAATAAAATCCTGATTTGCAATAATTTAGGTAGCGATGTAAATGTCTTTGAGAATTGTTCTTTCAAATAACAGTGCTCTTTCTCTTGTCACTACATATCTTACACAGCTGTGACTGGACCCTGTAATCAGTCTACTTTCCATCACGTCTCTAGTTGACATTGTTGTTTTAGGTCATAATTGCATCTGACCCCTGCTCCGTTGTCACTGGATATAAAATCATATTGAAGTAATGAAGGGAAATGTGATGATGTTGACAATGAGTGGATTCACATGGCCTTCCCTGTGCAACTTCCTGTCTAACTCCATCTTCTTTGTGCGAATAATTAACATATTGTCTGTGGAGCTAAAAGAGGTATTGGACTTCAGTGAAGTCTGTGGTTGACTCCGTCTATTGATGCTTAAAACATCATCATCATCATCAAACTTTATTTATATGGCGCTTTTCATACCTCAGGTAGCACAAAGTGCTACACATGATTAAAAAAACAAACAAACACAACGGCAGACCCCCTCGACCCAACCAGTCGGGAGCCCCCACCACGCTCAGTGAGCCACAGTGCAGAACTCCCACCATCGTGGCCAGAACCATCCACAGAACGACGCCCCCACAGGTAGACTAGACAACTCTCGATGTGGAGCGCCCCCATGAGGAGATACTGGGGTAAAATAAACAAGGGCTTATAAAACTAATGAATAAAAGAAAAGAAACTAGAATAAAACAACGGCTACATCATTAAGATAAAAAGTTAGTAAAATAATCAACTGAAAGATGAATAGGAGAATATAAAATGTTACAAATATAAAAAAGTACCAAATCAATTATTGAAAGCCAACTTAAAAAGGTGGGTCTTGAGCCTGCTCTTAAAAACACCAACCGTCTCTGCAGCCCTGAAGTCCCCTGGCAGGTTGTTCTACAAACGTGGGCCATACTGACAGAACCAGGCCTCACCATCGGTCCTGGTTCTGACACTAAGAACCCTCAACAGGCCTCACCATAGGTCCTGGTTCTGACACTAAGAACCCTCAACAGGCCTCACCATAGGTCCTGGTTCTGACACTAAGAACCCTCAACAGGCCAGTGCCAGAGGACCTCAGGGACCACGAAGGCTCATGTTGTAAAAGCAAATCAGAAATATAAGAAGGCCCAAGACTATTAAGACATTTATAAACTAATAATAAGATCTTAAAATCAATCCCAAAATACACGGGGAGCCAATGGAGTGATTTTAAAACAGGTGTAATGTGTTCCCGTCTTCTGGTTCTTGTCAGCACTTGTGCTGCTGAATTCTGAAGCAGCTGAAGGCTGCTGAGTCTACTGAGGAAGACCAGAGAGCAGGGCATTGCAATATTCTAAACGACTGGATATAAAAGCATGTATCGGCACCTCCTGCTGGTCAGAGAGAGAAATGGACAGACTTTGGTGATGTTCAAGTGGAAAAATCCTGTTTTTGTTATATTCTTGATATGGGGAATAAAATCAAGCTCAGAGTCAAAGAGAACACCCAGACATTTAACACACTGTGAGGCTTTCCAGTCCTGCAGTGATGGTAAAAGCCTCTCTCTCTGGCCTTCAGGACCGATAACGAAAACCTCAGTTTTGTCCTTGTTGAGCTGGAGGAGGTTGTCTGACATCATGACTTTAAATCTAAAATACAATTAAAAAGGGGGGCCAATGGCCCTGTGTCATCAGGAGACACGGCGATGTACAGCTGTGTATCATCAGCATAGTGTGAAAGCTGATGCCATGTCTCCTGATGACGTCCCCAAGTGGAAGCATGTAAAGGTTAAGAAGTGTTGGACCCAGAATTGAATTGAACTCCACACTTGATTCTATATGTTCTTGAGGAGCAGGTATCCATACTTACATAAAATCTGAGAGATCAGAGGAGAACCAGTTAAGAACAGTGCCAGAGAGTCCTTCCAGGGTTCGAAGTCTCTTTAACAAAATGTGGTGATCCACTGTATCAAAGGCAGCGCTAAGATCCAGCAGCACCAGGACGGAACGTTTCTGAGCGTCTCTATTACACCTGATGTCGTTAACAATCTTTACTAGGGCTGTCTCGGTACTGTGGTTCGTCTTAAAACCAGATTGAAATTTCTCTAAAATATCAATGCTCTTTATTAAATCGTTTAATTGGATTAAAACTAGTTTTTCTAAAATTTTGCTTAAAAAATGGTAAGTTCGATGTTGGCCGGTAATTATCGAGAGTGTTGGTGTCTAAATGACTCTTCTTCAGAAGAGGCCTCACCACTACAGTTTTAAAGGCAGCAGGGAAAACACCCGTCTGAAGAGAGTAATTCACGATGTTGAGGAGCTCACACTCAAAGAATAATAATTAGAAGGTCAGTGGTGGGAAAAAAGAATTCTGGGGTTTTTATTAGCTGAAATAAGTTTTGAAAAATGGGAAGTTCTTGATTGATTGACTTAATTGTTTTAGGATTTGAGTTGCTCACAGTAGATTTGATGATGGGCAGTTAATTTAGTTTTCCTCCACTTCTTTTGTGCTCTCCTGCATTGCCTCTTCAGTCTTTTAATTTCCTCGTTTCTCCATGGAGACAGAGGTTTGTTTTTAATAACTTTTGTTTTTATTTGAGCCACTGAGTTAAGGCAGTCAGTTTACTGTTAAAATTATTTACAATAAAATCATAGGACGCAGGTAAAATGTCAGCAGAAGTGCATTGTACAGTTTGCATATATTTTGCAGCCACTTGAGAAGTAAGATAGCGTTTTCTCACAGGGGCCTCCCTTTGGTTAAAACTAGTGACGTTAAAAAAGACACAGAGGTGGTCGGACACAGCTCGGTCATTAACAGAGGAGACACCAGTGGCCAGGCCAGTAGGTTAAAATCACAGGTTATTAAAATCTTATTATATTTGACGTGTATAATCGATAACAAATTTGAGAATTCACTGATAAAAGAAGATGTATACTTAGGAGGGCCTATAAACTCTGATAAATCAAATCTGAGAGCTGGTAAAAACAAAGGCGTCGAAACTGCCAAAAATAAATGTCCTTTTTTTAAAGTGTGTTACAGGCGATTGAGGCAGTCCGCCCGCGCCCCCCCAACTGAAAATTAATGGAAGCCTCTCTGAGAACCAGCTGGAGCGTCAGTGCCCCATGTTTCTGTTAAAAACAAGCAGTCGAGTTTGTCTAAAATTAGGTCATTTATAATAAATGTTTTGCTGGCAGGAGCTCTAAAGTTTAAAAGGGGCCATATTGATGGTTTGTGTATGATTGTGTGTAGACATGGGTGGAGCTGAGGGGATGTGGTTGGAGAGGTTAATGTGTGTGGTGATGTTGCGGCAGCTTGTGGCGATGACGGGGATTGCAGAGGTGGTGGAGGTGTTGTGCAGTGGAGAGTTGATGGAGGGAACGGCAGGGGGAGCTCTTGCCAACAGATTCGTGTTGTGTAGTGAGTGAGGAAGACGGGGAGAGGCACGTACTAGGAGTGTGGAGAAGTCAGTCCTGTCTCCAGTACTGGGCCGCGTACTGAAGGTTTATGGAGAGAGCCATGCAGCCCTGGTAGCTGGAGTGGAGTTTGTAGGCACAGAAAAAAAAGGGGCGGGTTCCAAAATAAATTAAGATTGTCAATAAAAACAAAGTCCTGAGATCTGCAACCGGCCTGGAGCCAGTACTAGAGGAATAAAAGCCTGCTGAATCGCACATCTCCATGTCTGAGTGTTGGAATTGACCAGCTGATAAAAATGGACAGTCCACAGTTTAAAAAAAACCTGACACGTGTCATGTGACAGCGAATATTCGAGAAGATGAGAAGAAAACAAAAGGGAATAATTATTATAAAAATAAAAACAGATGCTTTTCTAGGAATAGTAATCTTTGCACCGTGTCATAGGCAGGTACAATAACGACCGTGAGGCAGCGATTCTCACTGTTTTCTTGGTCTTAATATTGTGTCCAAGAAAGTCCCAAATCTCGCCGTACTGTGGGCGAGGGCAGGATGCACCCTGGACAGGTCGCCAGTCCATCACAGGAACAACACAGACAACCACACTCGCACTGAGGAGCAAATTAGTGTTACCAGTTAACCTCATCAGACCCTCCAGGACTTCGTAATGTTGTGATTGCAACTATTAACTCAAATTTAACAGACACCCGTGATTGTGACGTGGCCTGCAAGTTTAACCAATCGCTAACTTTTCTGGAATTTTTACCTATTGTCGTGAGACCAAGACCATAACAATGGAAAACAATTTTTTGCATGACAGCACCTTGCACTGAATGCAATGTTTTTGGATGAATAGGAACCATGTGAAAGTTGAAAAGTTTTGTGATATGATGCCTTTAAAGGAGGATGTCATGTCTATTATTATTCAAATTTCCTCTTGTTATCGCTCATTAATAGAGCAGTCTGCCTTCTCATCTCACCAAGTGTCAACACCAAAGTGCTCACTTTGCAGTGGGTGAATGGCTCCATTTACATAGCAGTGTTTTCAAGAGGAAACTGCAAACTTCAGTTTTGGTGTTTTCATAGAAAATTAAACTAAACATAACAGTTTTAGTTTGGTCGTAAGACGAGACATAAACAGATCTGTTCACAGCAAGACACCATGTTGAAAGCTGATTTGCTTTGTGCTCATGAAAATACATTGGCAGGACTGTCAAGGCCTGCAAGGCCTTCTCTGCAGGCCCAGGAAAAGTATCTGAATCACAGATTGATGTTGATTATATTTTGTTCATGAATACTTATTAAATAATTAGAAAATGGTTCTGCTTCCAGACGTGTATATCCATATTAAAGCTTTTAACCAATCACATTTCAGCATCAACTGTTGCCGGGTAAAGACCCAGAGGCCTTCACATTCAGTTTTGCAGGTGTCTGCAGTGTAAAATAAGCATCGGTTACGCGGATGCTTCAACCAATCAGATTTTGAGTTGGAAACTCAGGACCTTCTAGCGGGCCTCGGGCGACTTTGTTTTCAAGCTCGTTTACTCTCCAGCACTAACTGACTGCATCTGTAGCGAGCTGCGCAAACAAAAATATAGTTGTGTTGATTTAGTGTTTAATATGTTTATTAACATTTGAACAGAATTGTACAGAGAACGGCAATAACAACTTTTTAAGATAATAAACAGTTACCGTAATTTCAGGACTATAAACCGCAGATTTTTTTTTTTCAAGCCCTCTGATCTCTGCGACTTATAATAAGGTGTGCCTTATATATGGATTTTACAGTAACAGGCTTCTGCATGGAGATACATGCTGTTTTGAGCCTGTCTGCTTCTTCAAAACTTGCCCTAAAAGTGATATTTCTGCTCTTCGTGACAGCCACACGTACACACACACACACACACACACACACACACACACAGCTGCAGTACTTCTATATGTACTTTTTTTTTTCTTTCTGAATTTTGTGAGTGTGGCTTATATTGAAATGCGCTCTATAGTGTGGGAATTACGCTATATATAGAAAGTAGGGGTGGGTCTTTAACACGTTAATTCCGATTAATTATAAGAAAATGACAAATACATTTTTTTTATGTAATTAATTACAGTTTACTTCATAAACAGCGTGGAACTGTTTGTCATGCATGTTTTTTTCCGGTACACCGATTACACTGATGCACACGTGACATCAGAGCTCGGCTAAACCAAAATGAAGGACTCTGATGTTTTTTCTTCCCATTTAAAAGACCCCTGCATGCTCCGGTTTAGAAGCCATAAGAACAAGAGGAAAATTTCGGCGGTGACGTCATCAGGACTATTGATGATCCGATACGTCACCATGTTGGTCCTGTTTTACTGGAGGAGCGTGCGGCTTTGACTGATGCGTTCAGGTGCTTGTTAAAATGTTGGATGCCCACCTTCTGAGTTGCGGGTCTCATAGAGTAGCAACATTACATGCTAAGCATGATTTAAAATATGACTGATAATCATTAGCGAGCTAGAACACACATGAGCAGTACACGTCGGCGCTGAAGTTTCGGCAGTGCGACTCCGACATGGGTCGGCCTGGACGGTCGGCACAGCCTTTCCAAACTTATTTGGCCAGAAGGCACTGGACGAAGGAAATACCTCATCTCATTCTTATGGAGTATGAATCGGCCTAAAGCCAACATAAATTTGGAAGTGCCAGGCCGCCATCCTGCTTTGACTTCTGTAGGTGTTCTTTACACAGACAAGGTTTTTTGTTGCTCGAAATAAAAGATATCACTCAATCAAGTTTCTTAAAATAATCATTGGAGATGAATGCAGCAAGGCTCTGAAAAATATATAAATACCTGGTAGCACAGACATTTTGAAGTTTACTCTCCCAACCAATGAGAGTGGAAGGAGTGACGAGCTGGATAAATCCTGCTGAACATTGTGTTGCAAAGCATCAAAATTATGTTTAAAGAGATCACAAAAATTTCTAGTTACACTGATCCCAAAATAGACAAAGGTACCAACGGCTGTTTTAAAGGGCACTGTTATATTTTGTAATGTGGTGTTAGTCAGATTCAGTGGCAATAATTTGCTCTTATGTAGATTCAGTTTATACCCCGATAGTTTTCCCAATCTCTCAAGAAGCTCCAGAATGAGGTGAGTGCTAGTCTCAGCCTTGGACACAAATGGTAACCGATCATCAGCATACAATGATCATTTATGTTCAGTGCCAAATCTTGTACGGCCTTGGAAAGAATGGCCGTTTCTTATCGCTATGGCTAGAGGTTCAATAGCTAGCACAAAAAGAAGTGGGCTGAGAGGACATCCCTGACGAGTGCCACGATGTAGCCTGGACAATTTTGAATAATGGTTATTCGTTAGTACCATTGTCGAAGGGAAAGCGTACAATGGTGTAACCCATGATATGAATGTATCACCCAACCCAAACCTACGAGTCTCAAACCGGTAGCCCCACTCCACTCTGTTGAATGTCTTCTCTGCATCAATGGAAAGAAGGCATTCAGAGTCCGTCTGTTACAGAATGTATATGATATTAAAGAAACGATGTACGCTAAAAAAGGGGCATCTTTTTAACAAAGCCAGTCTGGTCTGATGATATGGGGCAAAACCCCTTCTAGACGACGGGCCAATATTTTGTCCAGAATGTTATAGTCACATTTTAAAAGTGATATTGGCCTGTAAGACGCACACTCTAAGGGGTTTTTATATTTTTTCGGGAGCAGTGTTATACAAGCCTGATTCAAAATGTCAGGAAGAGTCCCCCTATTTACAGAGTGTCCGTATACTGCTGCAAAAACAGATGTTAATTGTTTCAAAAACACTGCGTAAAACTCACTCAGCAAGCCATCTGGTCCAGGTGATTTCAGGGGTTGTAAAGATTTGATTGCCTCCTAAATCTCCCGTAACTGCATTGGTGCATCCAAGGCTGTGACCTGATCTGAAGACAAAGTTGGGACAGGCAAATCTCCAAAGAAGTCAAATTAGGAAGACAGGTCACAAGAATTATTAGAGCTATAAAGATCGTGGTAGTAGCATTGAAATGCATCATTTATTCCGAACTGGACAATGACAATCTCCCCATTGTGAGATTTCACCCTCTTAATTATTTGCTTGACCCTGGCACCTTTCAGCTGTCTTTCCAGAACCTCCCCTGCTCTGTCTCCATACTCATAGATATTAATCTGATGTTTTAACAATAGATTTTCAATAGTATGTGAAGTATGTCACATTCCGTATTTAGTTTTAAACCTTGTACAGATCTGGAGAGGGAGTTTGTGCTTTCTTCTGATCTAAATCAACAATTTGTTCTTCCAACTTTACTTGTTTTTGGCCATAAATGATATTACCTGGCCTCTCAGATGTGCCGAGTTGTGTTGATTTAGTGGCGGTACAATGGCCAAAGTGGAACAAGAGATTTGTTTACAGATTAATTTTCAAGAAGGACTTTTCCAAAAGGTCATTGAACGCGTTGACCGCAGGACTCCCAGCACTACGGAGGTCCGATGCAATACTTGCACTCGCTACAACTTTCATGGCAGGATTCAGGATTATATTATTTGCAATTATATTATTTTCAAGAACAAAAAGAGCTGACGATTGGCACCCTCCTCAACCCCCATCAATGCGATGGTTCTCTTTGGTCCAGTACCGGCCTTATGTTGGTGTTTTTAATGTTGTCTTGTCTGGAGGGTGGGCAGGGAAAAGTCGGGGTAATTGTATTTTTTTAGTGTTGTTTCATGTCTTGGTATGCATCTTTGTGTGTTAAACATTGTCCTTTGAATTGTCTTTATTATGTATGAGTTGTCTTTTACTTGCCACAGGACTGCAGATGCGAATTAGCCTCCGGCCAAATGTGGTACAATCCATCAAATGGCAACATTTATGTTTAAAATCTACATTGTCCCTTTTAAATAAATGAAAGAAAGAAAAGAATGAATAATCAGCAGAAGGAGAGCATGAACTTCAGAGTTTTTCATCAGAAAAGGGTTTTATTCTGACAACACGAGTGTTTATCTGTGATGCAACAGCTCTTTATACTGAATTTCTGCATATTAACATGGTTTCTGTAGCCATAAAATAGTTATTGAGAGGTGGGTTGACTCAGACCAGCAAGGGTGAAGGCCGAGGTCTGAAATGCACGGCCCGCCACTGTGAAAATACAATAGTGAAAATATTCACACCACAGTCACAAGTTCACATAATTTCTCATGTAGCGAACATAATCTGGTGGATTACCCTGCTAATCTTCACTTGATGTGCCTCTAAATCATCTGTAACGTCACTGTTTTATCTCTGTGTAGGCTGATCATGTTGACCTGACATTACCACTGCTTCACTGCAGGGTTTACAACCCTTCTAATCTCTGAAGGGACAGAGCCTTAATGTGACTAATGATATTGAAGCGGAACATCTGGACTGTCGTCAGGCCTGATCCAGACGGCTGCTGTGAGTCTGGAGGCTCATGTTCAATGAGGAAGTGCAGTGAGAAAGCAGGTGTGCAGTGAGGGGCTGTTTCTGCTCGCAGGAAGTTCAGCGGCGGTTCGTTGAACGTAGATAAGACGTGTTGTGCTTTGAGCATGACTCGGCAGATGTTTCCAGTCACAATCCCCGAGTCTGACGTGACTAAAATGTGTCTTTTGGTTTCACCCGAGCAGCTCCTGTTGAAAACGGTGACACAGAGATGACCACAGAGGAGCCGTGGGACCAAAAAGAGGCGGAGCCAAGCGAGGAGGAGCCGGGAGGCGGCTCCTGTGCGGACCGGGGACCAGCGGTGGCCGCCACAGCAGAGGACGCAGCCCCGGAGATGATGATAGAGGAGGAGGAGGAGATACCCATACACAAAGCCCCTCCTGCACAGCCAGATGCCCCCAAGAGGGAACACATCAACGTGGTGTTCATCGGGCACGTAGGTGAGTGAGGGGGACCAGGTCCGACTGTGGTTCACGGCCTTTGTTTTACCTCCAGTCGTTTCTCTCAAGGTCAGTTACTGCGACAGATTCTGCCTTCGTTATCTCACGTCAGCTGCGTTTCAGCCACAGCAACAGTCCTAGTTTAGTTTATGGGTCAATTTCACTCCTGTAGTGTCGTACTTTCTCTCTTCACGTCAAAGCCGGGCTCCACCAGAACACAATCACACAGAATTATTAACGAGAGAGAGAACGGGAGCCGTGACAGTACACTTTTGAGTTTCTCACCTTGGTCTTCATTTTGCTTGTTCCAGATGCTGGAAAGTCCACCATCGGAGGACAGATCATGTGAGTTGCAGCATCTCCTCCACACTGAGTGAGACCGAGAGTCCTTCCAGCTCTTTAACCTGCGTTGTGTCTCCGACCTTCAACAGGTACTTGACCGGCATGGTTGACAAAAGGACCTTAGAGAAATATGAGAGGGAAGCAAAGGAGAAGAACCGGGAAACCTGGTGAGGAACTGAATCCTTCAACACGTCAAACACCAACACTGTGAGAGTTCAGCTAGTAAACAAAGGAGCTGTACAAAGTCTGCTGAAAGCTCAGTAGGACTGTCGAAATTAACACATTGGTGCAGATTCATCCATCATGATTAATCTGAATAGATTTAACGCTATTGACAACAAGTTAGTTTGTCTCAGTGGCTGCTGAAAAAAGTAGTAACAGGCCCACATCGACCAGCTTGGTTTTTTTCTCATAGTACAAGTACAACAAAATTTCTATCAAGCATAGATGGATGGAAAGACCACATGAGGGAAGGGAGGAGAGAAAAAAAGTCACATTCCAGACTGCTCCTTAGAGTAACAGAGGCAACAGAGGCAGTGGACAGTTCTGAAGTTTATCTCCCACCCAGACAGTCCGGCGTCTGATCTCGTGAGACGACCTTGGATAAGTTGTAGGTCGGAGACGATTCCCAGAGGGAGGGGTGAGAGAGAGATGAGGGACATGGGACAGAACCTCAACATCTCTGGAGGAATTTGTAAACAACCCCTTCCAAGTGTGGTTGTCATGGGGATCCAGTGGAGATCATTTTGATTTTAGTCAGGACGACTTCGGCTTTCTGACGTCCTCCAAGTCTCTGGTTTCACAAGCTGTTTCCAAATCTGGGCCGTGTTGTTTTAGCGCCCTGTCACGACTGTCACGGGCTAGTTGCTGGTAGGGGGCCCCAACAAACGGTAGATATCAGCGACACAACTTAAATCCGCGAGGACACAATACAATGACACGTTGGGAACCTCCCTAATGGGGCCCCACTAATACCCTGCATCTATGTGCAGTGCTTGTCGTCAAACACACCGAAAAAAAAGAAGCAGACATATCGGTCAGGTCACATGAAAAGAAAAAAAATACAAGAAGAGGATGAAAAGAAAAAAGGTGATAGTGGTAAGTGAGAATGTGTAAGCTGTGTGTGTTACATTATAGAGAAGTTAGTTGTAGTTAGATACAACCGATGCCAGCATCAGTCCTGCTGTCAGTTTAGTCGAGACCAGTGGGCCGGGGTCCTGCAGGTTCTAGCTCCTCCCTGCTTCAGCGTACCTGATTCTGATGATGTCATCACTAAGGTTGTGAAGAAGCCCAATAACGAGCCCTTATTGCAATCAGCTGTGTTGCAACAGGGAGAAACTTAAACCCTGCAGGACTCCGGCCCTCCAGGACCCAGTCTGCCCCCCACGGTCTAGACTGTGGCTAATTTGATTTTAGAATTGAAAGATGATATAATAATATATCCATGAATTTTCTGCTATAGCCTAAATTAAATATAATGTCCGGTTGATATTGAACCAATACAAATGCACTTCACTTATCTAACAGATAGAACTGGAAATGACTACAATCTCAACAAAGTCAATTTTAATGAAATATAGTGGTGCATTATAAAGTGTTAGTCCCCCAAAAACTTGTATAAATCAGAATAAGCATCTTGCTTGGTGGGTTTGTTGGACCAGACTGGAGCCTCTTGTGGGTCGGTTCTGGCCCACGGGCCTTATGTTCTCTGCTGTCAAGGCAAAGTGAGACTAACGGAGAGGAGCTTCACAGCACCGTGCTGCAGGGAGGAGGCTATAATTCACATCTCAAATCTAATATCCTGACACCACCACATCATCTGAATATTCCAAACGTCAAGTCCAGCCCAAGTATTTGAAGGTTTTAGTGTTTTAGTGCTCAGCTTGAACTTTGCCAGGACTATCAGTCCGTTGTCTGTGTTCAGCAGGTTGTCTGCTCATTAAGGTGAGTTAACAGGTAATTCTGCACGGTGACGTGTCCGCTCAGTACAGGGTGTCCGCTTCTCAGAGGTTCTACTTTTTTCTTCATTTTATTTGCATACTGCAGATTTTCAAAAATTGTCAAAACGCCATATTAACAGATGAAAGTCTGCCGTCCAGTGAGGAGGACTGGAGGGTGAGACGTTGTCCTCGGGGTGGCAGGAGGAGCAGAGGGGAGTTTTTGAGCGGGAGAGCATGCTTGTGATCCATACCGGACACATATTGAATGTTGGAGGAAAGCTTTTCACTGTCATGATTATGTGGGTGAATTCCATCATTCTTAAAAAGTGAGGGTTGATCCCAAAATATATTAAAGTTCTCAATAAACGCCATGTTCAAGGCTCTGCATGCGGACTGTAGACGGGTATGCAGGTAGAGGACACGAACAAAACTGTCTGAACCTCCGATGATCCAGGGAATCGGACCAGAAACAGAAATAGATTTTCCACACTTTTTAAGGACATTGAAAATAAGAATAAAATGAGTTTTGGTGTGCTCAGATTCAGTGGATTCAATGGAAGCTGGGAGAGTGGGCAGGAGAAGGACCAGTTTATCCAGGATGACGGGGACTGTGGCACAAGGTGGAAGCTTGTAACTGCAGTGAAGAAACGCATATTCCGGAGTGGCATGGCTCGGTTGGGAGAGCGGTCGTCTCCCAATTGGTTGCAGGTTCGGATCCCATCTCTGCCTTGCTAGATGCCCAAGTGTCCTCACGCAGGAGAGTATGACCAGGTGTGCAGGATTTTGGAGGCTCAACACCGCTACTGACTCTCTTGCACCTGTTCACCAAAGACGATCGACGACACCCTGACCTGGTGTGGCCCACAGGTGGAGCAGAGTCAGTGGAGACATGAAGAGCCTCAGCCGGGGCCACAGCCGCCCCCTCAGCAGACAACAAGACTTCATTTGAGGTTCATTCACAGCCTGAGTGGAGGGGTCGTGTCGTCCGACGCCCCTCGCCAGAGTGTAAACAGTTCATGTCCGTTTGCTGACCAGGGGACCTGTTGTCAGAAGTTGAGGCCACCGGGCAGCCCAGATGATCCAGACACACTCGAGGGAGGACGGCCATCGAACCCTGGAGATGCTGGAGTGGAGTGATGGTGACCGCAGAGGGAGGGAAATCCAGATCATCCAAGATGGCGAACTTGTTTGACAGATGAGGGCTTTTGACGAAAGAGGAGAACAGGCACATCTCCCACCCTTCTTACCCCCATGGGCACAAGTCCACAGTTCTTTCTGGCTGAGAGTGAAGCAGGCCAGAGCTTTGAGCTAATCTCCCAGTGCAGTCTGGTGGTGAACAGCTGGAAGAGCAGCATCCAGGCACGGGACCTTGGAGTCCAGCTCAGCTTCGGCTGCGGTGGCGGAGACAGTAAGACCCTCGGTGACCAAGGAGCTCAGGATCTGCTCCTCATCTCTGATCTGGTAGAGGGTGGTTAATCTCCCTTCTAGCTCGGAGATTTTCTGGGGCAGCAGCAGTCAATGAGGCATCTCCGTATATTATGTCTATGGGCAGCTCTTTGTACACACCCTTTTTTTTCACCTCACTACCACCGCAGGTAAGAATATGCCGAATATACGAGCAAAACATGCCAGATGCACTGTTATTAACTGTATCAACAAGCACCTCATATATTGAGTCTGTGAAGCATGCAAGGAAATAATATGAACAGAACTGCTGCTGCACACAGTACCACATTGGACATGCTGTGTGGTTCCTCATCAAGGGTACACGAAAGGCCAAAAACAGGGTAAAGAGATTCCTTCCCTCCCATGATGGCCCGTATTTCATCCTGGGGCAACTGGATGACCTGGAGTATAGGATACGAAAAGGCCCAAAGACCAAGACCAAAATGGTTCACCACGACTAGCTGAAGGCCTACTGCTGCTGCGAGCCGCTTGACAACGCCTGGGCCACGAAGCAGGCGTGTAGCTGGGCGCCCATGGAGGTGTCGTCCCCATCACTGGACAAAGATCCTGCGGACTCGGAGCTGGGTCTGTCTCAGCTGTACTGATGCAGAGGAGGCCGCCAGTCCCACCTCATCATGCCCAGCAGAGGGCGCCCCTGCAGCAGCCACTTCACCCTCTTCCACATCCTCTCACCTGAACGTTTCCTCTGTTGAGACTCTCCAGGGCGGGACAGACAGAGCAGGACGGGACCATCAGGGTCTGCATTCCCAATAGCCGAGCCGCCAGCGAAGACCCCCGGTCTGGTTTGGTGGGTGGGTGGGTCACTAAGTTCCACAGCTTGTGGACAGTTTAAATGTTCATAAGACAGTTGAGAGTTTTTGTTCTATAACCCCTTTTTGGTCAATTTTATATGTTCATATGTTCAACAGAAGAAAACAAAGTACTTGAGGATACCGGTTTTTTGTGCCGATTGTAAAACAACAATATATGATTGTGTTTTCATGTTAATGACAGTGGTTTGTGGAAATGGTACTGAAGTAAGTTCAGTACACCCTGACTGCCAAATTAGAGCATTGTTGATTTTAGAACCTGTGTCATAGGCGTATCAATGTTTTTTTAGGGTTTGTTATGTTACATGTAATGTAAGTACGACAGAGAAAGCACCTAGCACGCTCTGAGCTATTGCCCATTTTGTGGATTGGCGTTAGAGAGAGATAATACGCCTCTAATTTAGAAAAAAAACTGTGTTCTTCTCGTGATCATGCTGGAGTGGAATTATTGTGTAATTACAATCCAGAGTGGGGGTAGTGTTATCAGAGTGTGTATGTGTGGGTGCGTGGCCCCTTTAACGGTGATGGTGGGGGCTGACTTGCTTGACGTGGTGCGTGAGGCAGCAAGCGTGTTGTCACGGAACTGTCCGGCAAGAAGCTGCTTGTATAAAAGGAAAAGTAACAAAAAGAAACAAAGGTGCCACTCAAAGACAGAGTCCAGTTCTCCACCAGCCGTAAGAGAAGGGCACTCCGAAGCTCTGGATGCCTCGGCAGGTTGCCGGTAACTCGCCCCACCGGGGGCTCTGAGCTCCGTGAGCCTCCCGCGGCGTGGAGCCACAGAGCGTGCCACCATTATTGTATAACGCTACATGCCTGCGTCGTTACATGGCTTTCACAACCACCTACATTTTGCATTTTATCTTTGATCGGTACTCTCCAGCAGAGATATGATGAGCGTGCACGGTGCAGCGTGCTCACGGTGCAGCGTGCTCACGGTGCAGCGTGCTCACGGTGCAGCGTGCCCAGACCAGAGCGCACCGAGCAGCGCTCACAAAAACACAAGATATGAAGTATATTTGACACAAAACATAAACATGCAGACGCAGTTTTAAGAAATACGGTTTTCAGAAATGTTTTTTTTAAAACAAATAAGCAGTGAAGTTAAAAGCCGCTTCATAGATTATGAGTGTGATGTGTACACGCTTATCAAGCATTATTGATTTGAAGGATTAAATTTCAAAGTACAGTCAGCGTGCATGGAGAGGTATTTAACTCACCTTTATCAGCGGAGAAATCGCTGAACGGTCAACAGACTGACTTTCCTGGCAAATTTGAAGCTGAGCGGACCTTCAGGTGGTACGTGATGGATCGGCTCCCATCTACTCCGAATGAGGAAAATATGCCCAGTTTTTCGCTATTTCTTAGAAAATGGTTTGTTGCGACGCTTATCTTTATTGATCCCCACTGGTCTCGAATTATCCGCACACTTTGATGTGCTTTGTGTGGACGTGCTCCAAGCGGGGCGGGACTACTGTCTGCGGAACAGGAAATATAAGAATAAAAATCTACACTTTTTGTAGGAATAGTGAGCTTTGTGCCTTGCCATAGGCAGGCACAATAATAATAATAATAATAATAATAATAATAATAATAATAATAATAATAATAATAATAATAATAATAATAATAATAATAATAATAATAATAATAATAATAATCCCTATGGTTTCAATAGGGTCTTA
>OMNM01044547.1:0-13687 GCA_900302745.1 Parablennius parvicornis
TACCTCCTCCACGTTCCTCAGTCTGCCAATGGGAGAGATTACCCAGCAGAGAATATCTGAGGTCAACAGATAAACAACTGCTCCAGAGAGGTCCGGTATCCATGTTTTCCCACTCCGATTCATTATTTTTCTGTCTTATATGGCGAAAGGCTGATGTGTTTGATCCTGCAGAGTTAAGTCCATTGCATGGACACTGGGAGCCCGGCTAAGCTCTTCAGAGACATACCTACGGGGGGTTGCGCTGTTGATAGTGAGGATGTGGCGCAATTTCCAAATAGTGGTGGGGGGATACAAACCGATTCGTAGTCTTGAAGGGCTTAGTCCTTCCATCTTGTTTAGGGCTTACAAAATTGTTGTGAAATTGTGGGGAGATTTTGAAAATTATCCCCAAATGCACTGATGTACTTCAAAAGTGACATCAAAATACTTTGATTCAACACATATATCTTTCAAAGTTGGTAATATTTGATATAAGTGCCTTTAGCATTCATGTAAACAACGCAGATGTGACCAAAGCGGCGTGATGCCCGTCTTTGATCCCAGCGTCTCCGCTTTGATCTAGCTCACAGAGTAAAACATGTATTTTCCGAGGGGGAATACAGACGGGCACCACAGTGAAATGGCCCTGGCAGCATTAGCCAAACATCGACTGGGGCTGCGGATGCAAAGCGCCAGCGCGCAGCTCCGACAAATTAACTAAACATACTTACTAGTCTCACATGTTTAGGGCAGCATGCCCCGTGAGCCTTGAAAAATTGTGAGCTGCTTGCTCTTCTAATAATGCATTTACAGAACCCCCCCTCCACACGCCACATTTGCAGATTAATGTGGGGAGGCTGA
This sequence comes from Parablennius parvicornis, assembly GCA_900302745.1. NCBI lineage: Eukaryota > Metazoa > Chordata > Actinopteri > Blenniiformes > Blenniidae > Parablennius > Parablennius parvicornis. Next base: position 841 of record OMNM01044547.1, read on the forward strand.
CACGGGTTACGCTGATAGCCTATTTGTACAAGTAGAGACCGGAAAGAGCTTACAGAAAATGAGAGCCACTGAGCTAATACATCTGACCTCCACAACACTTCCACCGACAAGCGCTGGATTTTTTTTACCACCAGCGCGGTCGCAAATAATTTGTGCTAATTGGCTTTGAAGGCAATTACTGTGGAGAGAAGACACAGAGGAGGAATGCTGGGGAGAAAGTGGTGCAGGATGAAATGCATATTGATGGTTAGCATCAAAAGCAGCCTCCTTTGAAGTGCTGCTGTGGTGTCAGCGTGTGATGGGAGAGCTGATAGAAGAAACTGGACAGGAGACAGGTTCTTCTTAAGCTCATGGCTGGCTGCTCAGAGAGGTCAGCTACCCCGCCAATGTGCATGTGTGTATGAGTGTGGATGACATTGTGTATAATCTGAAGAGAGGTAAGAGCATGTTGAAGGATCAGCAGTATATCTGAAATAGTCACCACTTAACATTAATAAAGTCCACTTCTGGTCCCACAGTGTCCAGTTTTCCCCCTAATAAACAGACAGTGAGTGATGGAGACCTTGTCGGACTGAGGGAGTGAGCTTACTTGAGTTGATGTGATGGGTAAAACAAATGTATCACTGTGTAAGAATTCATATTAATGTTGTTTACATCAGTGGTTTGCAACATTTTCCACTGAGCAAGAAAGGCTCCAAACCTTACAAACATACAAAAGCAGAAGACTTAAAAATAGAAGCTTAGGTCTTCCAGGTCAATTCTAGATTCTAGAGACTTTCTTAGTTTTCTTTGACATTATCAAATACAGTTTTGACAAACTCAGAGCATCTCTGTTGCCCCTGAAGGAGGTCCCAGACTCCAGCTTGAAAACAGTTTCCAAAGCCTCGACAACGGTGCTTGGAGCTACAAAGAATGCAAGTTATTGAAAATGGCTCTCGAAGTGGGATTTTTTGAATCTGCTGACTCCGTCTCCATGGAAATGGAGGAAAACGAGGAAAAGAGTAGTATTTCTGAAATGTTACTAGTGTGCATGTGCACCACAGCTGTAGTAAATAGTTTTTCTGCACATCCGTGTCATGTAACCGCGGCCTAATTCTAAAGGGGGAAAGAAAATGATTCAGTGTACGTACATGGTGAGATAATATTCAATATTTGGTCTTGTTGTTATTGAAAAATAAAAATCACCTTTGTCTTGTAACAATTTGATTAAATATGTGATCAATCCTCTGACTGACACTCATTGAATACTTAAGTTTAATTAAGGCTTTCTTTTATTATTGAAAGCTATTTCAAGACTTCCCCTTTACCTTTTGTTGAACCTTGAAGTCAGTAATTTAAAAAAGCAACCATAAATTATATTTATATGATTAAAAAACAAAAGTGGAGAATTTCACTGCAGAATAAACAAAAAATTACCACAATGGATTTAACATCTTTTAAAGGGATTAAATTATCACTGGATGTCCCGCAAAAGCTTTCCCAATGAAGTTGTTTTATTCTGAACTCTTCTAGCTACAAGTTTCCTGCAAAAGATTTATTATTTTTATAAATCTTTGTTGATGTTGATCTTTGGTGGTTGATGTATTTTGGAACTGTCATTGACTTATAAAGCTTAGTTTTAAAGAAAGAAAAGAAACAATAGGCAGATTAGGAAATTGTCTTTCAACTTCAACTGTCTGTTGAGTGGCATCATGGTGGAATGGAGCTCAGCTTTCTCAGCTCACAAGCGTCAGTATATTCTTCTGTGGAGAGTTTGCATGTTTTACTTGTTACCTGAATTATCTCCTGCTATTCTGATGTCATTCATTTTAGAAAACTCAACCCACACAACAGGATAATTGATGGCATTAAGTTGCCTCTCAGTGTGAATGTGAATGTGAGTGTGGTTTTGTATTTGTGTTTGTGCTGTGATGGAGGACAAACACAAACAATCGTTAGCTGGGACTGGCTCCAATGAGATGGGATGGATGGATGGATGGATGGATGGATGGATGGATGGATAGATAGATGATATCTACAATTTGAAATCCCCACAATGACAATATGTACTGCTACATACATATTTCATCTTACTGATAAAGAGAGCAGAGTTTTCTTTTGCTGTCACTTCCTTTTTTTTCTTTTTTTTTTTTTTTTTTTACACATTTTATTTTAAGGTCCTGACCATCACATGCAAAACAGTGTGCAAATGTACTGAAGAAAATTGCCACTTTTTGAAAAGCACACCACATAATGACTGAGACCTCTGAAATCATGGGTCGTCAAAAGCCCGTCTTATATTACAGCTTTATCCAAGATAAGGTCTGCAGGAGTCCATACCAGCTGACACTGAACAAAGGGCAGGAAGAGTTTTTCAAATGAAAATCTTCCCGGTATCAACAGTGCTGTGGCAGTGTAATTGAAAATAAACAGATAAATAAGTACATAGAAGATAAAGATGAGGATAAAGAGTGTGCGCAACATGTACCAGCAGCCGTTGGCCTTTAGCGTCTGTCACTCTGACTCAGTGGCCGAGCTATGCCGGAGCTGGTAATTTCTCTCCCCTCTCCGGCCCCTGGAGGGCAACAACAGGCCCATAAACCCAACGAGAGCAGGGCTGTGCCGGGAGAAAGAACCAGTGCTCAAAAGAAGAGAGAGATAAAGTGTGTGTGTTTCCCAGTGTGTGTTTGTGTGTCCCCGAAAGCCTGGTTTTAGTCCTCTGGAGCCGTGAATGTACCTTACCTCTGGGCAGAATATGGGTCTCTGCTTGACAGCCGACACTATAATTCCCCGTTGTGACCCCTGATAGGCAGGGTCAGTACAATATCACCATCACACTGGCCGCCATGGGCCAGCCCGAGGAGAGGTGGGGTTGGTTCCCTGCTTTCCTTCGCAGACACAATGTGAATCCAATTACCCGCTTTGTCTCTGGCCGGAGTGCAATCCAAGACGCATGGTGGGGAAACCCACAGTGAGGAGGAATAACACTGCTGTCACTGCAATTTCACAACCTGTCCTAAACTGTTTTCTATTTTCTGGGTGAAAATGTGGAGAAGGGATACAATTGTTTGATTCTGACCATTTAAGTCTGAAATTCTTAATCACAAGATGAGCGGCACTATTCATTTATTTGATTGTTTATTGGAACCGTGCCTCCTCTTTTGAACAGTGACAAATTTTAGAGCCAAATCATTCCAAGTATACTGAAACATCCATCAACAGAGAAATGGACACAGTCTCAAAACACTTTCTATTTTTGTGGTTATGCAAGTTAATGCACTCAATAAATAGGATCTAAATAAATGTTGTCCTATAAACTTACCTCTTGATATTGCTGTTACAATGCCAACAGTCTCTCTTTGTAGTGCCAGTTAATGAAGAGTAGCAATTCATTATGGCCGTGGTTTCACTTGTATCATGTGCCAAAGTGATAGGAGAGCATTGTGAACACCTATGCAATGTATTATGGACTTTATGAGTGTTGCTTACAATTTTAATTCTCTCAAGAAAATAAATATCTATCTTTATCTTTCTGAAGAGGTTGAGGGAGTAGCATCGTCTACCACTTCACTTTCAGGCCCCGTTTACACGACAAAGTTTCAAGAGAAAAGGCATCATTTTGGGGTTTTATTTTCAGAAATGTTTTGTGTTTGCATTGGAACATTTTGAAAATTATGCCCGTTTACATTGAAACGGCAGAAACACTGATGTAGTTTCATGTAGTGCTACTAGTGGGTGATGATTTTTTAATAAATCCACATTAACAATGACAAATTCCATTGACATTTGTATGGACTAAGTCGGATTGTAATTAGGGTGACTGTCAACTATAAAACTACCAAGTCCCAGGACAATATGGACAGACAGTCATGACAGTCTGGAGGAAAAATCAACGTTCACTCGGAGTGAGAAATGTTGTCAGAAAGTTGTTTTTTTAGTGGTTCCAAGTACCGTTGTCCTGTAAACGGACACCCAAAATGCAACGGATGTTTTCAGTTTTCAAATTGTCTGTTTAGCTACACAGACAATGTGATTTAATTCAGAAACTGTCGCCTGTGTCCAGTCCTTGCCTGAAGAAACGGCATCAACTACGCAAATAAGCAGCTATTGTGGAAGAGCCATCACATGTCCATGATGGACAATACAATTTTTTATTTCAGCCTGGTTGTGTAAGGAGTGTCTCCTGGTTAAGTTTATCTACCATTCATTATCTATATACTAATACGGTAGCGGCCATCACACAATTTTCTTCGTCACGGGTTGCGCTCCAAGAAAAGGGAGGCACGGGGTGGTATGAGCCACCGTTTCACGCTTTCTCTTTGGGTGGAGAGCGTCCTTGCGGAAGTCAGAAGTTTGTACAGAATATATTTTGTGTTAGAACAGCCAACTTCCATTGTTCCATTGTCCAGTTGTCTCATGATGTGACTCCACCAGGTGGCAGCAAGCCCATTGTTCCCCAACGTTGCTGGGGAGTCACGTCATCACTAACACTGGATTGAGACTTTGAAATCATTGTATTATGACTGACACTCAGTACATATCATGATACAAGTTAAGGTCAATTTGCTGTTTTAATTGTGTAAATGGGATAATTATTTATGATTTTATGACAACAAAAATATGGGAAACAGATTCTTCCACCCATTTATCTGGGAATATTGCCCAGGGGCTCAACTAGTTATCCTTATTATTATTATTATTATTATTATTATTATTATTCATGTTATTATTATTATTTTTAACCATTTATTCTACTGTAGATTTCCTTCCTCCAATATGATGTACACATTAAATCCAAATCTTATATCTTCCTCCCTCCGTATTTATCTTAAACATATACACTATTGAACCCTAAACTCACAACAGGAAGCGTTCACATACGTTGGGAAAACAAAAGAAAGAAAAGAGCTTGAAGAAAAATGCTAAGAAAAATGTTTACCTTTATCATTTCATTGCAATTAGTTGACAATAACAAAAATGGAAAAACCATCATCTTAAGTGAGCAATATATTTATTTCTTGCACAACAATTGCAGAAGCACTGAGAGCTTCTTCTCTTGTTAAACAGACAATAGGACCACCCGACTGTCTGCGCAGGAAAGCATTGTCCCATCTTCTCAACTGTCTGGATGCATTCTGCATCAATTCTTTTAGCCATTTTGTAAAACATTCACTGAGAATAGTACAGGCAAGTGTTAAATACGGGTTACTGAGTGTAAAAACAGCATGCCACTCATGATTGCAAAAAAGTGACTTCAGGTCCATTTATCGACTTATTTTTGTCTCACTACCAAACATGCACTTGGAGGCATATCTTTGACAAGTGCTCTGAACACGTCGTGCCTTACAGCAAAGTAAATATCACAGGCTCATGTTTCTGCAGCCGCCTCTCGCCGACCCAACTTATTGATTTTCCCCCTTTTGAAAAATACATTTGAAAAAGGCCCTAAGCTATCTGACACCGCTGAGGGCCCTGACACACACTGGCTAGTTTCGAGGCCCCTTGGGTACTTCACGGGACCCCAAGCAGCTCTGGCAGGAGGAGAGGTCAGGGGTTATCCTGTCAGGCCATGTCCTGCAGGTCCCCCTCCCTTGGTACTGACGTCCAAATAAATCTTCAACCCCCCCCAATGCCCTACGATGCAACATGAAAGTGGGCAGAGCCATTACCGCCGGTTACCACCGCAGACAAGCACCAGTGCTGTGTTTATATTTTACTCCTGCTTTCCCTCTTCCTTCCTCCAGCTCTCCATCTTATCAGCCCGTCCCTCCTCCGCCCCATTCACTCCTTTGATTCTCCACTGTCTTCCCTTCCTGCGCCTGGAGAAACTGGCCTTGGACGGCCAGTCTGTTCTGACAGAAGAAATATGAGTACAATGGAGCTCTGTGGCTTCCTGGGTCCCTCTATCTAATCGCAACACTTAGAACAGCTCAAGGCTTTCCACTCACTGTCTCTGCATTCGTCAAAGTTACACCAGAGATTTTATCAGCATGAAGTTGTCTATTAAGAAAAATAAGTAGGTTTTGGCTGGAAATTATTTTCTATACATAGTTTGAATTATTTACTGCTTGGGTTTTTTTTTTCCTCTAAACACAAATCTCATCCTGGAAAACGTTTGTGGGTTTTCATTCTAAAAATAAAGATTTGCATGTGACTGAAATCCATTGTGTACGGCTGAACTCAACTGCCTCTTCCAATTTTGAGAAACCGAATTTCTAGAATATAAGTCACACATCGTTAAAAGTCACCAAATTTACCCAAAATGTTTCGAACATTTTCGCAATAAGGCTAAGTTTATACAATGTTTCAAGTAAAAAAGTTTAAAGTTTGTATGGAAACATTTTGAAAACCATATTCATATACATGGCATCAGCAAAATCACTTAAAATAATGTAGTTTTCATGTTGGGCCACTAGTAGGTGATTTTGTAATGAAACCACACACACTGGCGCAGAGAACAATATTCTATAAACATTAGCAATGGGAAGTACACAAACATTCATATGGACAAGCCACAAAGTAGCCGTCAACTATAAACCTTTGAAGTCCCAGGAAAATATGAACAGGTCGTCATGACACTCTAAAGGCAAAAGTTGTTGATGTTGACAATCTCCGCGCACATTTTCAGAAGAACTGTTATGGCTGTGGAGACCATGACCAGCAGCAGTGTTTCAAAAAAGTAGTATTATCCCTGTTTCCATGGAGACTAAGTCATTTTCAAAAATGTGCATTTTCAGTGGCTCCGACAATCTTGTCATATAAACAGGCAGAAAGGTTTTGAGTTTTCACTTGAAAATGTTGTCGCGTAAACTGGGCCTATTTCTCAATGAAAACTTAAAGGTCAGGGATCTCCAAGTTTGAGTTTGCATGTTGTGCCTGTGCATGCATAGGTTTTCGTAAAGTCCTTGGTCCTTTCCCACAGTCATAAAAGAAGAAAAGTCTGAGATTGAGTCTAAGTGTCTGTGTGATTGTTCTTCTGTGTTTTATCCAGTGATGGATGTGTGACCTCTGCCAGGCTGGGATTGGCTCCAGTTCCCTCAACTCCCTCAGTTGACCTCAAATTGGATAAAGCGATATACAAGATGGATAGATAGAAAAGTATTGTGGTTACAAATTCAGTAAATTGCCAAAACGATTTAAATTTAAGATGGAACTTTGCTGACTTATTCTCCTAAAAAGCAATAATTTGTCAACGTATTTGACGTGTCTCTTGTTATTAGTGAAGTTGCTTTTCACTGGACCAACTTCCACTGATCCACAGGAAGACCTCCCAGTTGTTGAGAGTTAATTATCAATGATACTGTTTTTTTTTAAAGCATTGTTTTGTATACATAATTGACAAAGCAGTTTTACATTTGTATGAACATATAACTCCAAAATTTTGGAAAATTTATACAAATACTTTGGTGAGTGAAAGTTTTCTTTTTTCAAGGTACTTGGGGCCCAGACACCATATCCACATTGATTCCTGACTATACAAGTACAGACTCATTGAATTTCCAAGTGGGGAAAAAAAAGGATTTAAATATTTTGTCATGACCTTGATTTAACAATACTTTTCTTTTCCTGAATATGTCAGATCCACAACATCAGGTGGTTGGTGGACTTAATGATACATCTGGGGTCATCGCCTCTGCAGTGAGCTTAAGATTAATGCTTAATGTGTTATACTGAATTTGAGATAATGTAGCATTAACCCACAGTCACAACCCATCACTTTGGGAAATGAGCCCTTGAAGATGTACTTTACCTCCTGTCATTCAGTGTGATGTCTCTGAAAATAATGTGCAGGAAAGAATTAGTAAAGCTCAGTCTACTTTTCGTTTGTGAAGCCCAGCATGGAGATCCAGAAACTTAAACCTTAAAACCAAGTATCTTCAATAGCAACATTAAAGCGGTCTTACTCTACAGTGATGAGACCAGGAGAGAAACCAAAGCCATTGCAGACACGGTCCAGGTGTTTGTTGACTGGTACCTTCGTTTCATCCGTGAGATTTTATGGTCCTTGGTAATCTGTGACAAAGATCTATGAGAGAAGTGGATGTGGCTCAGGCACATGCTCAGGAAAACCCAGGATTGTGTAACAAGACAAGCACTATGTAGAAACCTGCAGGGCAAGAGAAAACAGGGACGCCCCAAAATGAGCTGGAAATGATCAGTGGAACAGGAACCGTGTCAAACTGTATCAGACCAGCATAAGTTAGCCAGAGTATAGCTCAAAACTGTTTGGAGTGTTCACTAACTAACCAATGAGCAGAAATCTGCAAATATCAGCACTGCTACAGAATTACTATCATTTAAGCTATCGGATAATCCTTTTGTTGCATTCCATGAGTTTCAGATACTTCAGCGATTTATAAAAAGTACTTAAAACAAACATTGAGTTTGTATGTGTTTTGATAAATGTTTGTTGCCTTTTTGCATAGTTATACGGACCCACTATTTAGTAAAGCATCTCAGCAGTATCTGGAGCTTATAGCAAAAAAAAGACATGGCCTGTTAATGTAATATAATTTTCTAACTCTCAGAACGTTTTTTTTTTTTTTTTTTTTTTTCACTTTGTGCATCAGATAGTGCAGACAAAAATCAGTTGGTTAACAACGTGTCCCCAAAAACAACACATGGTTTTCCTGGCAGCTGCAATAATCCTTGTCCTGCAGACAAAAGAGGATGTCAGATGTTATTATTGAGCTGTAGGAGATGGCTGCTCATTTCCTGTACACTGCAGCACTGTGTCTGTATGTCTGTCTGAACATATGCAGAATCATCTCACTGTGTGCAGTACAAGCAGGAAATATTTGGCAGGGTACGCAGCTAATAGAGTCCTTGTGACTTTTAGAGGCACAACAATGGATTCTCCTACACTGATCATCTATAAAATCATGACCACTAACAAGTGAAGGTAACATTACAGATAATCATGATCCCTGTTCATGGTTTGGTTATATGAGGCAGTATTATAAAAAATTGTTGATTTATGAGAACCTTTTTGATGCCTATCCTGTTTGAACCATTTGTGGCTTGCAGCAGGCAGTATCTATTAGAAGTGATCCAAAGAAGGAAAAGCTTTGGACTGCCAGCAAGGTCGTGGGCAACCAACAGCCATTACCTTTGCCAAAGAACGTTTAAGCGAAGGTTACGTTTTTTTTTTTTTTCCCCACATGTGTTTATTGGTTTGTATTTGTTTCGTATTTTATAACATTTTGCAAAATGCCCCCGCTCAATGTTGTGCACAGTGATGTTGCCATCTGACAGGCTAGTTAGCATCAATATGAGCTAATTGCCAACATGTTAGCAACGCTAAATCGGTTCCACAAACAAAAGGGCCATTGGTGAAGGTATACGCTCTACCAGGTGCTCGTTCCAGTTGATGCATGTGGGAAGTGAAGTCTATCTTGTGTGGTCCAATCTAACAGATGAGCGACTATTATTGTTACAGGAGTTAGTTCTGTTAAATTAAAAAGCATTCAACATTTAATACAGGTGTATCTGACAAGTTTGTAGGAGGGCATTCAGCAGATTGTCGTCATGCTTGAGCTCTGCTAACTTCAGAAATGTCTGCAGTCCCCCCAGACCGCCATGCTTTGGTGATTTCAGGCTGGAAGCTGAAGTGAGACACTTTGTAGCGTGAAGATAATGTATTGACTGGGGCGTCCACAGGTGGTGGATTGATAAATTTGATTTGAATTTATGTCGGAGGGGTGAGCAACTGGATGATCTGTCCAAAGTGATTAGGTTGTTTTGTACATGATTGTGTCAGGATCTGCAACTATTGATGTTTGTGGTGTTAGAGAACGAGGCAGAATAACGCATATTTCACTGAATAAAGTAGGACAAGCACATGTAACATCAGTGCATGGACATAACTTCTGCCAACAATTAAAATAAAGCGTATATCAATTACAAGAAATGGTTATGATTATTTTGCATATGTATAGATTCAATGCAGTGTGAGTCATCGATTCAGATATTTCACTGAACACATGTCAAACAGCCCACACAATACATAAATGGCCATTTCAAAGGCAGCAATGACTTTTTTTAACCTCTAAAAGTAATATATTTAAGAATAAATAAAGAAGACCCTTGATAATGAGAGTTCGTACTGTATCCAAAGCCAAATGAATACATAATTATAGAGTGAATCTAAGTATCAACACAGTCTACCTTTTTACATCCACGAGGAAAATATTACAACATAACAGCTTCAGGATAAAAAAAGCAAACCAAAATTCTTAGTTATATGCCAGCACATTTAATTTAATTCACAATACAGCCACAACTTGGCAATAATCCACTTTAAAGGTTAACAACAAGCAACTTAAGTTTGTTGTATATGTCGGTTTTCTCATAAGGCAACTGAAACGAGCATTATGTGTTTCAGTTGGCTCACAGAACACTTGACAGATATTGTATATTATTATAAAACCCTGGATCCATTGAGGTATGGTCGTGATTAGATGCAGATCAGTAACACAGTTGTGGTGTGCATGTCAAATTGTCGATGCATTAGGCAGTGAAAAGTGGTTACTGTGAACTCCTCAGTCAGAACCAGCATGAACTTCTCTGGGAGTTTGAGCTACAGTAGCTTGTCTGTTGGATTTGTAACACACGGATTAACTTTCACTCCTCTTTTCCCTATTGAACAAAGTCAAAGTCACCACTACAGACTGTAAACACCCGAGAAGAGCTGCAATGTTGAAGATGCTCTGACCTTGTCAGAATTTGGTCCTTTTTTGAACTTGATAAAATCCTTACACTTTTTCTGACACAAAAGGTTTGAGGGCAAAATATCCACATGCTGCCTAATATATCCCAGACAATGACAGGTGCCAAGAATTAAAAAAACAAAACAAAAAAAAAAAAAAAACAGAATTACTTATTTATCATACCAGTGGTCATAATGTTGTGGCTGATTCAAATATGCATGAAAAACAAAAGCTGGACATAAAGTTTTTAACAGATGTCTTATTTTTTGTTCTGCAACAAATCTCACAAAGTTGTGCTTGGAATTGCATCAGAGCGGCTACTTCATGTTGTTTTGGCTGTAAGCTGGTAAAATACTGTCATATTTTATACAACTGACAAAAGAGCCACAGTCCCAGTGGGTCCACATGGGCCAAACGAGCTGCACCAATAAGCACATGGCAGTTCGAAGAGAGGTCAAATGGCTGAGTCTCGTTTTTTGGAAAAACATAAATGTAGGCTCCTTTCAATCAAAGGGAGGCCGAGAAAACATGGTGGTTTCCGCCCACAACTCCGTGCGCTAGAAATGAGTACCTCACACTGCTCGGCCATATGTGTTGCTCTTTGCCGCTACACAAACACAAGCTGCAGCCTGTCCCTGCCTCAGCCCATAAGTCACATTTTAGTCCTGACCCCACAGTGCCAAGAGTGATAGCTCCAGGAAAGGGGGACTTCCTCTGAGAGCGTGGAGGAGCAGAGGGGTGGCGGTGAGTATTAGTCGAGCAGGAAGCAAAGTGTGTGGCAGTGCTGCGAGGATGGCCTGTTCGACACTTGTCTTAGTTAGTGGCCATGTGCGTGTGCAGCAGAGGGGACCTGTGGGATAAGAGAGAGCAACTCAGAAAGCCACCCAGGGGAGATTGGCCCAAAAAAAAAAAAAAAGATTTGTGCCAAAAAAAAAAAAAGCTTCCTTACAAAGGAATCTTTGCATATGGCGTTCACATGTGCGACGGTCAAAATTTAGAGAGCGGACACAGCTGAGGAGAGGCTGGGGGTGAGAAAGCAAGAAGTTTAAGAATCTAAAATGCTGACTTAGAGGGCGTCTCCTGCAGCAACACACAGCTGAAATAGTTCTCAATCACAGCCAAGTATGTATTCAGTAAGTCTACAATTCACTTACTAGATTTGGTGATAGCTGCTGTAAAATAACCTCTGGATAAGATTTTGCATGGAAGATCTGAAATCACATTAAGTTCTATTCAGATAAAAGTTGCTCAGCCAAGACAAAGCAAACATCTTGTGAAGTTTGCTGGTTTTCCAGAGAGGTACAGACACATATTCATGACAATAGCCAAGCTTCGATTTACAAGAATGTTGTCACTATTACAACAGTTGAGCTCTTGTTCAAGCTGATTATTAGAGCAATCGCTTTTTAATTTTTCAAGATCGCAATGTACAGCCAATGTTACAGACCTTTAAGACCAAGACGACGCCCAGGGGTGCACGAATGTGTGCAAGCAGCTCAAGAACCAGATGTGACAGCTACATCACTGGCCAAATTCAGGACCAAAGGTCAAAGGTGAAACTCACAGTAATCTCACTTCGATCTCCATTTTGGGAATGCAACGTCTCAGCAACGACGGCACTTAAAGATTTTCTTTATTCTTTATAAGGTGCGGTTTCACTACAAAAACATGCTAAAAATATTAACAATGTATTCAGTAGCACCAAGCAAGTCTTCAGTTTTCCCTGGAAAACATTGTTGCGCAAACAGGGCCTAAGTCTTGGATACATAACAAAGGTCAACTGTGGAGCATAAGTCCGTCTTAGTTCTACGAAGGATGTTTTAAAAAATTGCTACCAGTGAATTCTGGCTCAAAAATTAATCCAACATTTTGGGAATACCATAATTACCGGACTATAAGCCGTGACTTTTTTCAAACACTTTGAACCCTGCGGCTTATACAGCGATGCTGCTTATATATTGATTTTTACGGGTTAATGGGCTTCATGCCGCCAGATTCTACTTCTGCATGTAGATACATGCTATTATGAGCCTCTGCTTTTCCAAAACCTGCACCAAAAGTGATATTTCTGCTCTTCGTGAGCTTGTGGACGGCTGTGAATGGTTCGTAAAGCTGCTATGTATGTATCTCACTCTGTCTATCTGCCCAAAACACGCGCA
>OMNM01044549.1:0-10920 GCA_900302745.1 Parablennius parvicornis
ACACTGCAGCTGAACACACACACACACACACACACACACACACACACACACACACACACACACACACACACACACACACACACACTGCACGAAGTAAACACTTATGTTGCAGAGTCATGTCAAATTCAAATGTCGATGAAAATGGCTGACTGGAATTACATTATGTCAGATCTGTGATATGATCATTTAGGAGCTTGTTTACCCAAATAAACCACAAAAACACACGTTTACCTTTTGGCCACATGGGTTTGTCTGAACATGCTACAATTATATTCATCAATCCATGCATCCGTTTATGTGTTCTTCTATCTAAACTAACAAATTGAAGTAAATACCATGAGATATGGGGAAAAAAACATAGGTGCGTTAAATATTGAGATATGTGTTATTTTTGTAGTATTTATTATCATAGCACAAAGCTGACACCATGTACCATGTACTTTTGGTAAAAATGGGAAACTAGAACTGAATTATGTAATGGTAATATTTGACCAGGTTTTAAATTAGAATAAATTTTTCAATAGTAATGTGTAATATTTTTGTCAGTTTTGTACCAGTTCACAAAATATTTAATTGTATAATTGGCATATAATGGCATTTATTCATGCTGGTTGGAATAACTGGTAAACCTACTGATGCTTTGGTAACATGTTAGGCTTTAAACAGTTATATTTTTATGAATTCTTTACAAAGAGTTAAAAAAAATACACAGGCTTTGTGGATTTATTCATATAGTTATTCACTTCAGTCACAGCTGCAAAGATGAGGCTGATGTCAAATAACCAAACTAAACCAGCTTGTTTTTAATTGGGTTTTTTTTTTTTGTCTTCCAAGACTTGGAAGTCATGTTTATGAAAATTCAGGCCAAGTGATAAAGTGATAAACTGCATACTGATGCATACTGACTTGGCTTGTTGTCTGGTATTTCAAACACCCTGTAAAAAAAAACATAAGAGATCCATTTTACGACATCAGTACCACAGCGACAGCCTAGTCAGAGTGTCTGCCATGTTTGAATGGTTCTGTCAGCTGCACATTGAAATTTTTTTTTGTTAATTTATTGTACATTATTTATATTTTTTTATGAGTTCATATTCAGTTCTCCATTAAGATTGCGAGTACATTACCTATGTGTTTTTATTCATGCTTTTCATTTTTGGTGTTTGAAATCTTAATCTAGCAAGAATGTCAGCCTGTTAGGAAACGTGTCATTTATCTACGTTTTCTTCTCAATTGACAAATAAAAATTTAAGGAAATACTTGAAAATTGGAAAAGAATAGTTGTGCTAGCCAACGAGATAATTTTTGTGATATTTCTTATAATAGCACAAAAAAAACACAATTTTTGTTCACCTGATTAATCTATTTGGGAAACTCAGAAAACTACTGTAAGTGACAGCATAATTCTGAACACCCAGGGAATAATTTATATTTGGAGGTTTTTTTTTTGTAAATAAGTTGTAAAGCAGGATAGTAGTACTCTTATTACGTATATAAGCTATCTTCAAGCCCATTTAGAGAATTATTTTTAAACAAAAAAGGTAAAATATGCCATTGTGGCCTTTTTTTTCTGCCGCTTTGCGATTTGGATTTCCAGGACTTAAAGTCTTGGAAGTATAGAAATATCCTTCAAAATTACCTTAGAGCCTTGGAAAAAGTTCTTGATTTGTTATTTTGACATGTACTTTCACCACTTGCACTTACCTAAAAGGAATTCTCTGTATGGGGACAATACTAATGCAAAACACAGATTTCTGAGTATATTCGTATAAAAAACAGAAACACTGGTTCTTCAAAGTCCTTCCAACTGCGAGGGAATTGTCATTCTACATCACTCATCTTGTGTGGTCTGTTTGGACAGAAATGTGACTAACAGGGAAGAACAGCACGACAGGAAGAGGACGCGCTGAAACAGCTGTATACCTACGTAAATGCACTGCTTCCCTTCCCGTAACGTTACGGCCTAAAAACTACATTCCTGCAGTGGATTAAGGTGAAATACCTCAATGCCGACTACCCTAAAAGGCTTTTACAGTGGGGCTGTACCACAGTGCATGAAGTCATTGCCTCATTCAGCCCTGCGGGGCGAGCAGAGGTTAGAAAGTGCATTTGGGGATCTCCTCTACATCCGAGAGAACTTTTAAAGACAGGAGCTTCCTAATGCTTCTCTTTCATCGTAACACTCCTGACACCAGTGCAGAGAAACACACTGCGGGCTTCATATTCAACTGGTCTGATGCTGATGCCAACCAGAGAAGGCATAGCACTGTTAGGACTGAGAAGCATAATGAATGCCTCGTGACAGATTGAGACAAACACACAGAGAGTTGGCAACTCTGCAGGGCAGCGCGGAGTAACGCTCAGTCATTGAAACATTAATACTACAAGGCAGGTTCACCACGTTTTTGAATTTATCTCCAGTGCTTGTCGTAGCCAAGTAGAATCAGCGTAGGCCTCGCGTACAGTGCAGGGGTCAGTATCCATGCAGAAAGTTTTTTACTCCAAATCCCCGCGCAAAGAAAAGTGACACTTTATTTTTGTATCTTTCAGAGAAGTAGAAGTGACTTTGCTCCAGTTGGACGTTCTATTTTCGATTTTGTTCCTCCTTGGCCTCCATAGTTCCTTTCCTTGTCTTCATCTCCTTCCTGTTGCCAAGTAGGCCAGAAGTGATCTATAAATAGTCTCGTAGCTCGCCTCCGTGCACCCCTGCTCCTCTCTGCTGCTGAACTGTGAGACGGCCGGCGAGTCCTGAGCCGGAGAGAGGAATGAGTAACCTGAGCAGTGTGTACTGTACACTGTTGCCCGCCGGGCCGCTTGATGGCCTGACACACGGGCTCTCCTCAGCACGCACACACATGTTGATACAATGGACAAAGGCGCAGGAGGTTCAAATGAATCAAGCAGCTGTGGTTGGTGGATAAGATCCCTGGGAGGCTGAACGGCCGGAGCCAAGCAGACCCAACGTCCTGCCTCGGACAATACCCAGACAGTCAGACTACCGGACCGTTTATGAACTTCAGCTAGAGCCAACTCAACATCTCAGCCTCTGTCTATCACTCTCTCCACTAAAAGTCCCAGCACACAGCGTCTTAAACCAATTAGGAGTCCCCTCTGGGTCCTCACGGAGGACTCTGTCTAATTAATCTGATAAAAACGCTTGACTTTCCACCTCCTTCCTTGATTAGGTTAATTGTGTTTTAACGCAACGAGCCAAGGTTGAAGATTTTTTGGAGAATTACATGCCTCGGGAAGCAGTGAAGCTGGGATATATCAATGAAGCAATAAATAAGGACTCTACTCGTTGTTGAACCCATTAATTCATTTATTTTAAAACACTGCTATTAAAAGGATTGATTGTTTCAGATGAGGACAAATTTGACGACTTTTTTGTTTTCGTAAATTTGTCCTTGTTTCCTTGTTCTGACTTTTGCCCTACTTTCACTATTAGGGGCTGTCAATTAATTCCAAGTTTCCAGCACATATTTGTTGATCATATTTGTTGATCTAATCACAAATAAAAACACATTCCATCATGTATACAATCCTGAGTAGGTTTTACGTGCATCTCGAGCGAATCTCGAACAAATATCGTGCAATCTTGAGCGAGTATCATGTAAACATGGAATAAGTGTTGTACTAAATGCAGTTCAACTCCTGAAACTTTAAGTAAATACCGTCAGGAATCGATCTTAAAATTCTTGCAAGAGTCGTGCGACAAACACAAAGTAATTCACATGTTTGTGTCACCGACTTGTTGTAAACTCTCCCTGCCACTGTCTCTGAGACAAGCCTGAAGAGGATGAAGAGGAGAGTTTGTACCATTTATTACAGTTCTGTGAACACTGGATGCACCACTTCATCATACTCAAAAATCTAGGGCAATCAGTTGCGTTATGTTAGGGTGCTTTGGGTGGTTTTAGTGCAGTCTGCACAGAGAATTTGAGGCTAAGACAATCACTTCTTCATTGGAGGGATTCAGAAAAGATCTTTTATCCGGGGCCCATCTTCTGACAGGAAATCTAATTCAACTCAGACATCATGCGACAATTGAAAATACAGTGTTTGTCCTGTTTTGGAAGGATGGTGGAAACCAATAGCACAATATTTCTCATTGGTACTATTTCCATCTGTGAAAAAACTGGAATAAGAAGGAGAAACATAACGTATTAAACCATTCTTGAACTTCTTCCTGTTTGTTTTTTAGTTCCTGTTGGGAAAAAGAAAGGACCTAATCTACTTTTACTTTTCTCTTTTAAAAAAAAGCGTTGCACTACAAAATAAAGTTGGGGTCCCACCAATGAATGGGCTTAACAAGTCGTTCACATACGGAGTAAGAATCAAGCTTAATGGCATTTAATCAGTACCAGTATCAGTACTCGGTTATCAGAAAGTAGCTAAAGGTTCACACTTGTTCTCGTCCTTTTACAAAAGTGGTATCTGTGCAACCTGACTAAAAATGCACAAAGAATCCACAACTTAACTCCACAATTGAAAGTTGTATGTCACGTTAGGCCTCTGGGAAATTATTGGTTGTCGAGAACACCATTTTCATATCGCGATTAGTCCCACTCGACACTCGATTTGCCTCGCGTCTCTCACACTCACAGGAACAGCAACCATCCATAAATATGTGCCTCCGGGTTGAGGTATTTTCTTGGTCAAAGCTGAAATCTGAATCTGCTGAAATGACTGTGTGTAAATTGCCAGCCTTAAACAGCATTTCCTCACTTCCTCCGACCGCTGCTTGACAAATGCATAGTTACACGTTTGTGAAGTCCGGCAGCACAAAGCAGATCAGAGACGGGGCAATCACCCCTCTGCCAATGAAGGGATTGTAATTTCCCCATCTCTTTGGTGAAATTTTAGCATGGGGTGGGAGTAGTAGGAGACGCAGGGTTGCAATTACACCCGAGGGAGAGGAGGACAGGACGCTGAGACACTCACAGGAGAGTGGCGGAGGTGAGGGGGAGGATGTGGAGGCGTAGAAATCCAGAGAATCAGCACTGATCTGTAAAAGGCTTGATTGTTGTGGCTCTGTGAGCCCTCACTCAGCAATGCCAAATAGACAAGTAATGGATATATAACCGCTCATACAATGAGCTTCTCTTAACACGCCTTCTGCATCGATGGAGGCTGGAGAGGAAGGCAGTGTTCTTCATGGACTGACCAACTACTCTCAGTGGAGTTGAGTCTTATCAGAGGTGAAATCACCAAAGAGCGATTGTTTTTCACTTGAGTATAACGAAGGGTCACTTGTTGAAAACTGCTGTAGTTTAAACCTTTTGTTGATACCAAACATTTTAACAAGAATCTGAGGGAGATTCACAGAATCCTTTTAGGCTACCAGGTGCTTGCAAACACCACCTTGGCCATAATGTCTTCACGCAGACCCATCAGGCATGACATTAAAGTATCTCTACCAGAAGAAAATCTTTAAATATTCTTCCCATAAAAGGTCTCACTTCTGCACAGAGAATAAACTAACACACCAAAACAGGACCATCACCACTAATGTCCACTCATTTAAAACCCGCAGTTTCCTAAATCCAACACACAAGTTAATATGTTTACAAACAAACATTTTGTAACCATTAAGCTGTGTGTCTGTTTCACTAACTGACGTCATCTTGGCAAAACCGCTGCAAGGGTTTCTGGGATATCAAAGATGGCGTCACTCAAGGGAAAATATCAACATTTAACCAGTTCAGCCTGAAAAAAGCCAGAGTTTCTCAAAGAAAGGGTATTCAGGCCACCACAAAAGTCTTAAATGTTGTGAAACTGTTTTTCCAGTGTGAATTGAGATCTCGCGAGATCCAGTGTCCATACGGGATCTTGTCACACAATGCCTCTGGAATCTTCAGGAGTTTCCGTGATGGTAGGATGTCAACAAACCCAGGGGTTTTCCAAGTAATTTAAAATGCCCGAAATACATGTTTGTATGAGTGAAAACAGACATTTCCTTTATACAGGTATCGAGAACATATTAGAGGTGTATATCACCAACTAGAACTGGCCTCGTTTACACAACAACTTTTTCAAACTTTTATTGTTTTGTTTTTGAAACGCTGCTACCATGCATGCACACCACGACTGTAGTAAATAGTTCTTCTGCACATGCGCAGTAGATGGACAATAAGAATGACATTTCCTCCGTGGTGTCATAACTCCCAATTCATATTCTCCTGGGACTTGGTAGTTTTATTTTGACGGTCACTTTGATAACAATCCAACCTGGTCGTCTGTCCACTAGAATGTCTGTGTTCTCCTATTGTTAATGGTTAGAGCTTATTGTTCTCTGCAGATGTGTGGTTTCATTACAAAAATAACCAACAGTACCCACTAGCGGCCTGAGATGCTAACTACATCGTTTTCAGCATTTCTGCCTTTTCCAGGGAAACAAACGTCACTGTCAAAATGTTGCTGTGGGAAATCAAAACTCCATTAAAACGTGAAAATAATGCATTTTGACTTGAACACATGCAACTTCCCCTTTTTTTTCCCCCTAGTTTCTCTCATTTCTTTATTCCCAAGAATATTTTATCCAAACAGACATTGTTTTCTCCTCATTACAAAGACAGATTATTCCACGTGAAGGCGTGCAGAGATATCTCCAGTCCCAGCCACAGCTGACCCCGACGCACCATTAGCTCTGCTTTTAATCACACAGCTACAGAATTAGTCACAAGTTTATAGGCACTGTTGAGCAGCACTGTACCGCACACCCTGAAAAGACAGCGAGGGGGCCGAGAGTGGAGATGACAGGAGAGAGGAGGCAATGAAACCGTCGTGAGTCATCCTCACATGTTTGCTGGAATCAAACATGGAGTCCTGCCTCCTACCACATATTTAGATGGGTCTATTTTCATTAACGACACTGACAGCTGAAGGGCATTTACATAAGGATACTCTGGCACCCGCTTCTCAAGTCATTTGTTGGTTTTTGTTTTGGAATTTGAAAATATGTTGTCATGAAGGATTAACAGCCAGTAAATGAACATATTATCAAACACAAGGCCTATGGATTAAAACCAGCCTACAAGAGGCTCCAAACCAGCCAAACCAACAAACAAATGTAAACATTTGAAAGAAAACATCGATTTTCAGCTACAGGAGAAGTTTTCTTGGACATTTCCTAGTATTTTGCACCAGAAGGTTTCAATAAAATTGGCTTTATGTTGAGATTGTTTAGATTTTTTGCTTTGTTTTGGGGTTTTTTTCAATTTGTTTGGTGGTTTGGCTGGATTTGAAACAGGCTCTTTTGGTTGACACCTCTGTGCTGGAATGCAGAGCATACATTGCAAACTGCCCAGTGCTTTGCTTGAAGTCTCGTGCTGCTTCAAGTTGATGAAGGAGAATCACTGTTCTCATCAATAAATTAGTTAATCTGTACACTCCAGTTGAAGTGGAAATCAGTGTTGTTGGTTTTTTTTAAATGAATTAGCTTTTTGATAAGATATATAAGATTCCTGCGCAATTTTCTATTTTTGATATAGTTTTGTTAAAGAAAAGACCATTTTAAAAGCATTAGTGTAGTTTTTACTGAATATTGTGGTTTACTTACAGGTCTTCCATTAATTTTTTTCTTATATTTCAACACCAATTGAGAAAAAAGTGGACATATAACTGCGTGGCATGTGTGACGCCCCTCAGCCAAAATAAGCGTCTTACAGGCGGCGCTGAAGTCGACCAGCGAGGGATGAAAGATGTAGTCGTCTGTGGCAACCAAAGAAGCGGTAGAGATAGTTGACAGGGAAGGGATGGACAGAGACAATGCGCACACATGTACATGTGCCCGCACACACACACACACACAGACATCTGCATGGATCCGTGCACACACGCACAAGGCGCAGAGCTGAGCAAACAGCCCGGTGGAACAACACTCAGTGAGTCAGTGCCTGCATGATCCATTAGGAACCCTCAGCACACACATACACACACTCAGGGAGAGAGAGAGAAAAAAACCCACTGACCCACACCATAAGTCACAGACCTGTTAGTGCAATGTCAACATGCTAGACACACTGATACAATTACAGCAGAAGTGCTTTATACCACTAAGATAGCGGCATAAAGTAATCCCGCAGTGACATGCAGCCCGCTGGATGGAGTTTGACAGAGCAGATTAGGCCTCTCCGGGCTGGACGCCAACCACTGCAATTAGCAATCCTCGAGTATATGTGCACGTCACAACTCATTCACCTGACTCTGATATACTGTTTTAAAAGTGCAGGCTTGACCACAGAGGTAGCAGGTTGCACGGAATCAGGTGGTTATATCCGGTATTATGATATGCAACAAACACACTTTGATTATTTCACTGTTTTTGTGCCTTAAGATTTGTTCTTCTAAGAAGCAGCGCTCTATCTCGATTAATTTTTTTTTTTTTCAAATAAGGTAATTAGTTTCTACACACTTTCAGACATGTTGAATAAGATACATTTGTACACTCGTCCAGTTTTTGAATCCAGACATTCTGGTTGTGAGGCAAGAGAGCTAACCTCTCCACATCCCTGTCATTGTTGTTGTTTTTAATATTCATTATTACTGTTCATATTCTTTTTTATTACTGTATACCTGCTGCTGCAACAATGGAAATTGTCCCAAATAAAGGATTATCAATCAATCAATAAATCAATGGAAATGAAAACTGACATCTATATTACTTATTTTTATATACATTTGTACATATATTTGCTTTTTTGTTTTTTTGTATGTTTATTGGAAACATTTTTCCTGCCTTATGTTCTAGTATTTTTCTGCAGTAGCAGCATTTTCAGAAAAAAGTTGCATTATGCTGGACAGTATCCGCGGAAACCGAGTTGGAGCACTTAACGGAAAGTTGCATTTTGACCCACTTCAATGAAGACAGCGCCAACGTGTTTTCCGAAAAGTTGCATTTTGGAGTGTTTTTTGAAAAGTTGCATTTTGTTTCGTTTCCAGAGTCGGAATCGGAGCGTTTTTCAAAATGCTGCACCATGGAAACGGGGCCCCAAACATTTAAGGAATGTTTTTGTTTTCACTTGAAAACTTTGTCACGTAAACGGATCCTCAGTTCAACATAATTAGTTAAAATAAAAGTACAACTCTAATAATTTCTGTATATTTTCTGTTTATCTGTTAGATTTGTTTTTTACGTTCACCTTTTTTTGCTCAAAACCATCAACAAACCAGACAAAATCTCCCTTAAAAAGTATAAAACTGATTGTCGTGTTGCCATATGCCCTCAAAGGTTACACATCATTGATCTGAGATCATTTGCATGAGAAATGCGAGGCCTGACGTGCCCGAGGTCTCTAAATATACTCCCGTGCTGAATAATGTAAGTGGGGTGGAGTGGAGCCGTCAATAATTAAGTGGATCCATTGGCGTAGCGAGGACGCAACTCAGGTCCAGTGTAAACGGTAAGTGGGCCAAGAAAGCTAAGGTGTCAGGAGGTAAGAAGCAGCGCAGCATCCTCTTACTGACTCCATCCATCCCTCCTTCCTTCCTTTCTTTTGTACTCGGAGCCGGCTCCAGGTGACGGCAGGTTACACCCTCAACAGGTCACCGGTGCATCAGAGGGCAAACACACACAAACACACACATCACATGTAAACCTCAAACTACAATGCTCCTAAATCTTTCATTATTGAACCGCCATAATCTATCACACAAAAAAAAAGGCAGGTGCATTTTTGCACTGACTGTAGATTGAAATGACATAGGTGATATTAATTGTAAATTGTAAAATGAAAAGAATCAAATGAAAGGAGGGTTGGGACTGCACTTGGTGTGATAGGGACGACTGTTTAGATAAAGATAAGGTCTGTGGACGAAAACTTCCCTGCAAGAGGCTCTAATCCGGACAAAACACCAAGCAAATTGTAAAAATGTCAAAGAAAACATTGATTTTTTTTTCAACAAATTACTTTAGCGTAGTAGACACAACACAACATCTGAGCTGAGTTATCGATGATGACGCCATGAAACTGCAACAGCAAAGCCATGCTGTCAGGGGGAGTTTGTAAAAACACCAATAGAGCAACAGGTTTTTTTGTGTGTTTTTTTTTCACATTTCACTGTGTTTTGCACCACAAGGTTTTATAAAATTGGACTTTATGTTGAGTTTGGAGTCATTTTCAGTAGTAATTGTTTGTTTTTCTGTGAAAATATACACATTTTCATCATGTAAACTAAAAAAAATCAAATAAGGCAGTTGCTCTATTTACATATAAATATGTTTGAATGCCATGAGCATATTGAGTTGCTCTTTGTTTAACGGTTCATTCTAATACAAGTCGTTCAGGTAACATAATCAAAATTGACTCAATCTACTTAATCTGAATAGATGGAAATGTGAGTCATGACACCATTACATTAACTCAACAATTGTTTTGAGTGTATACTCTGCACCACAACAAATAACTTTTTGAATATGTACTTTTGTTATTTTCATGCACATTTGTTATCTTCATGTCTATTAATTAATTATTATATACTTATCATTTTTTATGACTATTAAACATGTTTTGTAATATATGCATGTTTTCATCAGTTTTTAAATTCCAAATAAACAATTTCTAAAAAATTGTCAAATACAACAATTTTAGGTTATATTTTGAGGGGGGTTCCACCTGAGGTTTTCTGCTCTGTCTTACATAAGTGAGAAACTGGACTTCAGTGTTGAAGAACAGCACACAGAGATCTGTTGAATGTCAGGAGGTTGGGAGTTAGACCGTGGTGTTTCTAATGAGCCAGTTTGCGCAAATGCGCGCGGATCATCTTAGTGGAAGAAGTCAACAAAGCAAAGAGGCAAACACAACAACAACTACAACAACAACGAGGCCGAGCCTTACCTTGGTCCTGATCTGTCCCGAGGTGGACACTTTCCGGATGAGTTTCTGCGGCCCTTCCTGCTCAGCCTCGCTGTCGGAGGAC
>OMNM01044550.1:0-14417 GCA_900302745.1 Parablennius parvicornis
GTAGTAGTAGTAGTAGTAGTAGTAGGAGTAGTAGTAGTAGGAGTAGTAGTAGTAGTAGTAGTAGGAGTAGTAGTTGTAGGAGTAGTAGGAGTAGTAGTAGTGGGAGTAGTAGTAGTAGGAGTAGTAGTAGTAGTAGTAATAGTAGTAGTAGTAGTAGTAGTAGTAGTTGTAGTAGTAGTAGGAGTAGTAGTAGTAGGAGTAGTAGTAGTAGTAGTAATGGTAGTAGTAGTAGGAGTAGTAGTAGTAGTAGTAGTAGTAGTAATAGTAGTAGTAGTAGTAATGGTAGTAGTAGTAGTAGTAGTAGTAGTAGTAGTAGTAGTAGTAGTAGTAGTAGTAGTAGTAGTAGGAGTAGTAGTAATAGTAGTAGTAGTAGTAGTAGTAGTAGTAGTAGTAGTAGTAGGAGTAGTAGTAGTAGGAGTAGTAGTAGTAGTAGTAATGGTAGGAGTAGTAGTAGGAGTAGTAGTAGTAGGAGTAGTAGTAGTAGTAGTAATGGTAGTAGTAGTAGTAGTAGTAGTAATAGTAGTAGTAGTAGTAGTAGTAGTAGTAGTAGTAATAGTAATAGTAGTATGTAGTAGTAGTAGTATAGTAGTAGTAGTAGTGGTAGTAGTGGTAGTAGTGGTAGTAGTAGTAGTAATAGTAGTAGTAGTAGTAATAGTAGTATTAGTAGTAATAGTAGTAGTAGTAGTAGTGGTAGTTGCAGTAGTAATTTATTCGGCCGTCCAAATACAAAATGCAGCAACAGAAAATGAAACAATAAAAAGAAAAGAAAAAGCAAACCGGGGAAGACAGAAGGGTTTAAACTTCAGGTGGAAGTTGAACTTATATTGCCAAACCCTGTACATAATTATCATAAATCTTCTGTAATTGGTGTAACACAATCAAAAACAACAAAAACTTGCATTATTCTTTGTCTTTCGAAAATACCAAACAAAAAACAGTCCTCTAAGGGAAAACAGTTGATTTTAATTGAATCCTTCATGAGCTCGATATTTTTCAAGTGTGGTGAGCTTTAATCGCCTTTTAAATATTTTCAGGGGATCCCATTTTTTTAAGTTATCGTCCAGGTTGTTCCAAAGATTCACCCCTTTTGGAAATGAATCTACTTTTTTTATTTGTTCTTGTCATATTTTTGACAAAAAAAGAGGATCCCTGTCCATGTTTATAAGTGCTCACAGCAACATTAAACATGGTTGGCTAACCTAAAGACAACACCTATATATGATTCAATATATTTGTATAAATATACAGAAATATTTATCTTGTAGAAAAAGATGTCATTTGTATTTTCTTATAGTGGGTTCGCATTTAAAATACGACAACGCTGAGTGTGGCGTTTCAGTCAGTTTTGTATCAGTCTCTCATGTAAACCCAGAAATGACAGGATTTACTTTATAGTTTTCACATTTTCTAAATTCAGATTTTTTTTTTCCCTCACAGTTGTTTTCCCCTGCATGGCTACCAAATGACAAAAACCCATAATATTTACCAGCGCACTGAAGCCGTTCCATTTTGAGACGACACATATTTTCACATATTGGCAGCGATTTCAAGCCACTTTTAAAAACCTGTCTCACTGTGTGTGCAGATGTTTGGGGTTTTCATCACGACTGTTCCGTAGTGACTGACGAAGACGCGGGCATGTGTACGTCCTTCCACTGAAATGTCCTAACGCTGCTGTTTCCCGATGCGAAAAACATAATTTTTAATCATGTGTGGTTGTTGAGGAGTCTGAGTGAAGCCGGCAGTCGTTTCTGTGGAGGCACCGCCGATAAGAACAGTCAGACCGGACCGGCTCGCTTTGATTGTACTGGCAGGCCTTCGTCCAGGTTTTCTTTTTTCTCTAATTCCCATTTCTCTTTTTCATCATAGCTGCCTCACTTTCTTCCCCGCTACTCATTTATTACTTGATTCCAACTTTTTTCTGCATCTGTCTTCAATTTGTCTGCTTGTTTTTTTTCCCTTATGTTTTTCATCCCACATCTAACTTTGCAATTGTTTTGTCGGCTCTCAGAAGCTGAAATTATAGCACATTTCTCGCTGCCTTATGGAAATAATGATAAAAGATGGGCTGAATCCAGTAAAGTCATCTTGAAAGGCTTGTTTATTATCTTCATGATAGAATAACACAAACTCATCCTATTTCCATTCAATATGTTGATATTTATCATGCAGGACTTTCAGGAAAAGGAAAAATATGTATGTTTGTCTTAAACAAACAGAAAACATTTGTACCTTATTTGTCAACTACTCCTAAGAAATGTGTAAAAACTAAATATTCTTGGAAACTTTCACAATTTGCTTGTTGGTTTGGAGCCTCTTACGGGCCGGTTCTGGCCCACGGGCCTGATGTTTATCACCCCATTATTCATCATTCTTTAGTAAAAGTGTGTTATTACTACTATAAAATAATTTTATTTTATGAGACTTTTTCTGTTAGGTTTGGATATTTATTTGGTCTGTACTGTTGTTGCATCTGATTTTTTTAAATGTATTTTTTGTTTAATAGTAGAATTAATTGCGTGTGTATTGATCATATTGATTGAGGATACATGGCTGTAAAAAAGCCTGACAGTTATTATATTGTTATTATTATATTGTCATATACATTCAGAATGGACAAAGTGGTTATGTTTCAGGTTGTTACTCACCTGCTTTCACTGAACGTGTCCGTTGAATGATTAAAACCAAATATTATGAACGTGGCTGGTACGGTCACACCCAGGTTTGCTTTGGGAGCCCGTGAGGCCTCCATTTGTAAGGTTGGCAAATCGTTCCTGTCTCTGCGGCGTTTGTGTGGAAACCTTGATGAAAGATGTCTTTCTGAGAGTCGTACATATGTGTGGGTGGTTTCACGTGTCTACTGGGATTGGCTCTGGCCACACCAACTGCATATCTGACAAATCAGGTCTGGATGAATGGATGAGTAAACACATTATGACCCAACACAGATTCAACATGTACCTAACAGTGTCTCACATTCAGCAGGAGGCTTATTAATGCGGCATTTCCACAATGAATATTTATCTTGCAACACCATGAAACAGAAATTCCTGTGTGATGGGGAAAGAAACTGCTTTAATTTTGAGAGGAGCAAAACATTTTGACCTTTGGAGAAGCGACTGACTTCACATGAGAAAATGGCACGATAGAAACGTGAATCAAATTTTTAAAACACCTCACTTTATGAATGGAGAAGGTACTCCAGCCTGAATGGAGGCCACTCGGTTTTCTGTGTCTCTTTTGTTCTTATAGTATGATGAATATAGTACGCGATGATGCTTTAAAGGCTTATAAATAGGCGACAGAAATGTGCAGCTTTCCCTCCTTCTGGCAGTTGCCATGGTGTTTAGTGTCGGAGGCTGAGAGCCTGCTGATGGTCAGTGTCCATCCCTGTTCGCTTCCTCACACTTTACAAAGTTTTATAAACCTACTTTCATAACATTGGAGCTATTTATCAGCTCGGTATCACTAATCTCTTGGCTGGAAGCATTTTCACCTACTTAGTTTGGGTTTTTAGTGTTGCATTAAATCTTCTCTTCATGAACCAGTGTGACGCTCGGTAGACAGGTTAGGAACGTCTCTTTGGTAATGTCTGCTTTGTTAACACTACACTTTACAAGGTCATCTCACGGGCTGGATTTCAGAAGGGATTGATATTTAATAGTTTAAGGAGAGAAGTTAAAATTGAACGGAAATCGGTTCGAAAATATAGAGAGATTTTCCAGTAATCTATATTATTCCCAGAATCATCTTTTCTATGATAAAGCAGTTGTAAAACATTTACCACACAGTTATTTCACCTAAAGATAGAAATGTGGACACGTGCTGTCTCTGCACATCGGGGCTGCAGCCTTGTTTCTGCCCTTTCGGGATCGTTGGCTCATAATCCGACAGTGTAGAGCCGTGTGGCTGCATGCCTCTTTTCCAGTGGCTCGGTCAGTAATGAGCCGATTAAATTCGAGTCATGAGTCATGTAAAAGTTTTAACTTTCGGCCAAGCAAGAATGTGGCCGTGTAGAAAATCACAAGATGATGATTTTCAGGCAGAATCCATAGTCCGAAACCAGCAGGGGATGGAGAGGAGAGACTTTTTAATCACAATATAGATTATTCTCACTTAGATCAGGGGTGTCAACCTCATTGTAGTTCAGGGGCCACATGCGGCCCCATTTCATCCTGAGTGAGCCGGACCACCGAAACACTGCCATGATGACCTTGGAAGTACAAGTTTAACAATTAGTCCTGAAAATTGCTACGACTTCAATATAAAGACAAATAATTTGCACTTTCTGGTGCACAATACAGTGAAATGTCCAAAAAGCATTTGCATTGGGAGCTATAATCTTTGATGTCTCAGCGTGGGCCGGACTGGAGCCTCTCCGATGTACTGAAACTATTACATTTAAAACCTCACGCACCAGTACAACATGAGACTCCTCATCCGGAATAGTCTAGTTGTACCTTTAACTGCCCCAGTCAAAAGAACCATTATGAACGCTATGCTGCATTCTCACGGTCGTAGAATGTTTCAATATATGGACTATTTCAAAGTTTGCATATTTCCCACATTGGTGGCACAGTTGATTCTTGTTAGTGAAATGGAATAACGTCTAGAAACAAGTCACATTGTCAGTTTAATGAGTTTTTCTTGTATCAAACAGGAGCAGCGTGTGGAAGGATCGTTCAGGGCTGCAACGGGCTGGTACGTCCTCGTCATGGTGGTCGTGAGCCTGCTCACACAATGTGGTGGGACGGATTCTATTCTTCAAGCAGCATTAGCTGCAAGTCAGCTAATGTGGTTGTGCTGGTTACTTTATCACTCACAACATGCCCAGTTTGATCAGTGGGTTGTTGACAGGTCTCACTATGGGATGTCTTTTAACAAGGAGGTTGCAAACAGTCACCTTATTGTGAGCACCTGTGGTACCATGTAGCAACACTCTGAGCAAAAACAGTGCAATATGTAATAATTAAATAAAATAACCTTTTCAACTAAATATGTAATCATGCCACATTTTGTATTCCATATTGCAACAGTTATTGGAACATGTGGGTGTGTAGGAGCTGTATTGTATAATAATAGTGCAATTATGTAATAATGTAACAAATGCTTTTTGATTTTTTTAAGCTTTGTATCATCGATACTGATTACTTAACATAAAGCAGATTGCATGTGTTTATGTCATATCGTTATAGCTATAATGGAGCTTTTGTTTCTCGCTTGTGAACACATTCTATAATAATGAAAATATTATAATGAAAACAGTTACATTTGATTTACGCTTCAGCTATAAAACATTCTAGTGGGTTTTTTTTTTTCAAATAAATCGTAATTTATCTGGAAAGCTTAATGTTTGATGGTTTGATGGTTTTTCTAATTAAGGCATCAATTTTGAAGATTTATTACATAATGCACCGAAATTTAAGTAGAGCGTCTGCATTTTCTAATAACTTGCAATATCTAACAAGTTATTACAAAATGCATCCAATAATTTTATTACATAATGAGTTGAAAATGTATTAAATTTTTATATATTTCACTGTTATTACATAATGCAGCGCTACATACTAGAATCTCAAAACAAGACTCCGTGAAGGAAAAACAAGAGTTTGGGAATTCTAACCAGATGCATCACACAAAAGAATTTCCCTTGCAAAAGTGATGCGATTAATAATTGAAAGAAGAAAATAAGTCTTTGACAGCCTTCATTGTAAGTTGTTTTTGTAATCATCCCAAAAAGCTTTGTAAAAAAAAAAAAAAAAGAAAAAGGCTTTTCCTAAAAAGATGTGTCAGCTGCTGCCATTCAAGGAGCAGAACTGAGAGTTCAGTCCGCTACACAGGAAACGTCAACACAGAGCAAAATGGAGGATTGGATCACAGATCTTGGCATTGAAAAAATAGATGTTTACAAGGTTAAAAGACATGATGGTCTCATTCACATCTGTAAATTGGGCCAAACTGTTCAGATATCTGATGGTGCCATCTATTAGCCCAGAAACATCGTATTACAACACAGCAAAACACGATCACAATGTGAAGCCGGGCTGACGAGCTGTCAGTGTTGTCTGTTCCAGCACAACGTCCTCTTCCTATGAAGTTCTCCACAAGATGTAAAAGCTACAACAATTAATTCTCTGTGTCTTAAAGAGACATTCTGTAACATGAACTTCAAAGATAACGAGGAAAAGTAGAGTAATTAGAATATCAAGTTTCTCTGTAGACACCCGCCCTTATTTTCTGCACCTCCAGCTTGCAGATCTGGTACTGTGAGACAGGCAGTGAGCAGAAGCAACATAAGCTCCTCTGACAAACATTCAAAGATTTTAATTCGATCTGATAAGCATTTACAAGCCAGCTGCAGACGAACAGTACTGTAGAGGATTAGTGAGGTAATGTTCCATCTCCTGATGTCCTGACTTGAATAAAGCAGGCAGGAAAATGGATGAACATACAGCAGGTACAGTTGCACCTGGAGTTTAAAAGTCGGCCATGATTCAGAAATCGGGAGAATAAATAAATAGTCGCAGCTGAAAACACCGTAATGGTGAAGCCAACCTTCATTCTTCCTTTCACCTTCTGGTTTCACCCGATGAGAGGCAGAAGTGAAGACGATAGTCTTCCTCGCTTGATTCCCAATTAATATCCTCGTCGAGTTCAGACGTTCTTCCGCTTGAGTGAACTGAACACAGCCTGCTGTGCAAAGTGAGGGTAATTAGCTTCACACACACACACACACACACACACACACACACACACACACACACACATGAATGTGAGTTTTGAAGAGCCTCAGGAGGACATTCACTGACACTATTCTCTAAACGTGTATGAGCTGTGTTTCTAAAACTACACATGAGCTGTTGTCCTTGAGAAGCGTTAGGAATACTACGCCGCTCTGCAGCTCCGCGGTGAGAAGACGCCAAAGTCAGCATGACCTCCACGCCAGTTTCTGTTTAACTTGTATCTGTTCTATCTATCTCGAAGAAGCCGGCGAGCTTGACGTGTGACAGTACATTTGTAAACAAACAAAGAAAAATGGAAAAAAGTGTAGGTAAACAACAACAAGAAAGTCACTGGTCCCAACATCTGTCTGACCTTCAGCAAGTCTCATTAAGTCAAACGAGGACCTAACAACACTCATGATCATGATTAAATCAGAATGTCTTCACCACAGTGGTCTTTCCATCAACACGCAGGCGTGCACATACACACACAGACACAGCGACTGTCATATTGATGATTTCATGCACTCACCGAAAAATACACATCTACTGTACAAAACGTGTATCTGCTTACAGACGCATATACCTCATGGATCCTATCAGAACAGAATCTCAATACAATCCAATCAAAACGGCATAGAACAGGGACTGTTTATCGTACACGTTACCACAAACATACACATTGACACAATCAGCCTCAACAATTACACTAAAGAGGAATGTCACTGGAATGTGGGATGGGGAGAACATGCAAACCCCACATCGCGAGGCTTGTACGGTGGATCAAATGGTGTTTACTGTGTATTTTCTAATGAAAACTATCAATTTCAAAAAAATTGCTTTTAGGATTAAATGTCTACAGTATATCTATGCCATCAATGTTCCCAGTTTATCAAATGACTTTCTCCATTGCAGTGAGACAGTCGTTGATATTTAGGAGCTAACGAAGGCCAAGACCTTGTCAGGTTTGTTTTTTTAACCTTTCCAGGTTTTTTTTTTTAGCAACCATCAAATTATCATAACTAAACTGCTGGAGCTATTGAATATTGAACCTTCAGTTAATAAATTCAATTTTCTGCTGGCTCTGCTGCACGTGCACGTGGTTTCATTACAAAATCAAACAGCAGCGCCCACTTGTGGCCTGTTAACTGCATTGTTTTCAGCATTTCTGCCGTTTCAGTGTAAACCAAGATTATTTTCAAAACGATTCCGTGTAAACGTGAAACACGTCTGAAAGCAAAACACTAAAACGAGGCATTTGCATTTGAAACGTGGTGGTGTAAACGAGACCTAATGCAAACAAGAGTCGCTTCTGAAACACTGACGACGTGTTAACGCTACAAACCCAGGGAAATCTTGTACAGATAAAAAGAGAGAAAAAAAAAAAAAGTGTCACCCAATGTGGATTTAACGGTTCAAGTGTATTGAATCGTCTTTTACCGTACGTGTGCCCATTAGTGTCTCTATCTATGCATCTGCCTTGTGTCAGTACAGGCTGAACTCGCCCGCACGCCTCCGTGCGTATGTTTGTGTGCTTGTGTTCGCTTGAATGTGTATTGAGCGGCCGGACGGCTGCTCACAAACATAATTAGCTCTTTAATCTGAGTCTGTGAGCAGAAACGAGGGATTTGAAAGGGCTCTGTGATTTCCCGCTGTTGCTTGTTGCTGGGAGAAAAACCGGTCTCATGTTTCCCATTAGGAGCTTTGGTAGCCGCCACACATTCAGTTCTCATCAAAAAATTGCGAAGTGAAGGAATGTATGTGACAGCTGCGTAACGATTGAAAACAGGAAGCGCCTTTTGTGCCACGTGACCTCTAGCGGGGCAGCTGTGAGCTTCTGGAAACAAGAATGAAAATAATCAACAAAGAGAATCCAAAAGTGAGATGAACCGCTGCTGTAACATGACATAGCCGCATCTGGAAAGAAGGAAATCTTTATATTAGTACTGTGAGGTGAGTGAACTGACGTTAACGAGAAAAACAAACCTGGATAACAGTGAAACAAACCTAAGCAGCTGCAGCTGGAAAATACTTTTACTTCATTAAAAACTGATGGAGTTATTTAAATAATGACTGCAAATAAAAAAGTAACTCGCTGTCCAGTTAACTGACTCTCTGGTTTCTGTCAGCTCTGTGTTTAATAACTAATCCACACATTCAGCTGAACTTACACCAGTCAAAGCTCTACCTGTGATCTGGACGTTATGCAGGTTTGTGAGCCAAAAAACCAAAAGCAACAAAACATTAGAAATAAACCACAAACATGCAGAACAGTGAGCTCGGGACAGAGAGAGACGGCAACCCTGCAACTTTAAACGAGAGTTTCTGAAACTGTGTCACTAACCTGATAAGAGCTTTTGGTAACTCACATGCTAATATGAGCATTTTTGATGCATCATTCACTGCAGTGACTCTCTTTACTTTCAGATTTTGAACAGTCCAAACACAGTTACCCTTTTCTTTCCTTGAATTAATATTATTGCTGAAGGCTGCAATTTGTTCAGCTCTCCTTGAATGCTGCGAAGGTCAGTGTGGCGATAATGAGAATTAAATCATTACCTCCGCCAAGCAGGTTATGTTTTGTGAGGGTTTATTTGTGTGTCTGTCCGTCTGTTAGCAGGATTATGCAAAAACTCCTGTTGGGATCTTGCTAAAGAAATTTCTGAAGATGTGTCTTGAGCCAACCGAGATTCCATTAAATGTTGAGAGTGATCCTGATAACCATCTGGATACAAACAAATATCAAAGATCCTGTTTTTCCCCTTTAGTTATCATTGAGCCACTTTTCAAAAAATCCTCTCTCTTGGAGATCATATCTGATTGACTTGTAAAAATGCAGTGATGTGTAGGATGGTCATATCTAGTAGGGTGCAACATTTCATCTGGATCAGAACCAGAATAAGGTCAGGAAACATTCTGGAATTTAACATTGGAAACCCCATTTACGGGTTTCAAAAATCATAACTAATTGAGTTTTTTTCAATTCTCTTTTAAATTTGACATGAATATCTGGAGGATCGTTGTCCTGAATTCATCTGGATCCGGTCCAGATTAAAAAATTTTAACATTGAAAACGCCATTTGGCGGAGGTCTGCGCTCTCTGAGGGCTTTTCTTGTTACCTTCTGTGTTGCAGCTCTCCCAGTCAAATCTCTTCATTTCATTTAAATTGAAAGGAAACTGCTTTAATTGTGGTTGAGGAACGTTTATGACACTGATCGTCGGAGCTTTGGGGTGAGAGCATGGGATCATGAGCGGGTTCTGGAGAACCAGTGGGGGCTAAATGAGAACCTTCTTCACCCCGAATGAGTTTGAAGCAGAAACATAATGTTGAACTGGAGCGGAACATCGGCGGCTCCGAATGTGATGGCGTAAACATAAAGCATGTCATCACTCAGCTAGAACCCGGTTCAAAATATCAAACTGGGGAGTGAGCGAGCGGTGATACTGATCAAAGAGTCCTTGACCTTCCTTTTTCATGTGCTGCCCTGCTGAAACATATGCATGTGAAAACCCATCCTCATTATGTGCCCGGAACAAGCCTTTAATCACATCGCATGCAGCTGAAGTGCCACAAACAAAACACTGCGGGTCAAAGAGGACACAAGAATGACAGCGTTTTCATGTAGCCTCATTTCTAAAGCGTGGTACGCACCGTGTTCGCTGTTCTGTAAAGACTTGGAAACAAAATTACACTCATTTGTCTGGAAGTTGCCAACGATGTAGATCTGCTGTTGTTAAAGTTAACTTCTTTTAGCTGCTGTGAAAGTTTAGGAGCTGGGACACAAATGTGAAGGTGAAACATAAATATGTGTGCTTTAATGGTGAAGTTCTATGAACTAATGGCTGTTTATTGGTCAGATACAGCACAGGCACAATCCAAGACATTAAACAAAAAAGAATCAGGCAGATGGTTTGGGATATCACAAAGTGTGTGTTTTTGAAGGAGCTTTGTCCTTCAGCTTTCAAAGCGTTCAGGATTTGATGACTCACCTCCACCTGCCTCCTCCATCTGTCAAGTGCCGACTGCGTCGAGCGCTGCTTTAAAACCAGTGTCGTGAAATTTAATTAAAATTGATTACAGCTGCAAATGACTTCTTTCAAAAAAAGTGGCAGTAGTTTCTGCGATGAAAAAGCAATTAGTTACACGAAAAGTAATTGAGGATGTTAAACAGGGGAATATATTCATCTTGTAGTGTTGGTGTGACACATTAGCGGTGTGTTGTTCAGTCTGATCACTGATTCACTGCTAAGCTGAAGTCAGACGGAAGCCAAATAACGATTCACACATCTTGTCTTCGTCTGTCTGTTTGTTCTGAAATGATCAGAAGTTACTAAAGTTGTTTTAGCTGTTCCATTCTCAGTAGTAATGCAGAACTTTGAATAGCGTCTGTTCACGAAATTAAAAAAAGATGTATGAACCCATGACTGGGAAGGTCGCTGCAATAAAAAAGTTGAACTAAACTACCAACAGCTCCAATAAAGAGAAGCTTAAGTTTATTGAGTGCTGTGAATACATGACGGGTACGGGGGATACAGGTAATCCTCCTTTTACTTAAGGTCAGACATCTTTCATGTTGCTGTCAAGAGCTCTTCAAGAATTGGGTTTAACAATTTATAGGGCATCAGTAAGGTATAAAAGCTTCTCAACACCTGAATGTTGAGAATCTCTGAGTGTTAAGAATTTTTGAGTATCATACAATTTATAGTTAAAAAAAAAAGCATCATGAAATATGTTGAAATTGTTACGAGAGTTTTATATAATCCTGTTATCTCATCAAAATTAGCACATATGTTTCTATTATAAAAGTCATTTCAAAGTCATTTCAAAGTCAGGACGGCAACATCGCAGTGCTCTGAAAGACTTGTTGATGCTTGAGACGGACTAACGAAGAAGAATGATTTGGTTCAGAAAACTTTCATTCATACACACAATCTTCTCAAACAGCAGCGAGGTCTACTCGGTTAGGGCAGGGGTGTCAAACATAAGTCGACCACAAGAAGCCTCGAGCCGGCCAAACCACCACGTAAATTGTGAAAATTTCAAAGAAAACATAGGGGAGTTTGGAAAAACAAACAACACAGCAGCATTTTTTTTTTTTTTTTTTTAATGTATGTTTTCTTTGAAATTTTCACAAATTGCTTGGTGGTTTGGCTGGTTCGAGGCTTGTTGTGGTCGACTTTGGTCCACCAACCTTGTGTTTGGTTACGTTATTTATTAATTTTTTCACAATTCATATGATATGAAATGTCAACTCTGCACCACAACAAAGAAAAACGTTAACGTTTGAAGGTTATTATGGCACTATTGTACAGGTCCGGCCCACTTAAGATGAAATTGATTGTTGTCCCTGAACAAAAAAGTTTTTGACTCCCCTGAGTTGGAGTATTAAAGTCTAGGATTAGATTCCTTGTGAAAATATAATAAGCACTAAAACAAAACAAAAAAACCCCATCATATTAAAAACGATATGAATAAGTCATGAAAGAAACAGTTTATCCATGAAGCATAATTAAACCAGCCTCTTCATTGTCTTGAATTGCATCAATTAGTCGAACAAAGATTGAACACTGAGTCTGACCTTTGCATTTAAAGGTTAAAGTTCACCTTCAGGACATCCCATGTCTCAGCTTACAGACTTTTGTTTTTTTCCTTCTCCTGTCCCTCGCCGTCATTTGTCTTTACCTTTCCTCGGAGTAATTTCGCCCACCCCTGACCACACAGTCTCAAAGACTCCTCTGTTCCACCCATTACGCTCCCACCATTTCATCTCCATCGCTCCTCACACTTACAATAATATTTTCATACTTAGCGGCAATCATTTTCTGCTACGAGCTGAGGCAGAGCATCGGAGTTTGACAAAAGCCAGACTTCCATGTTTGATGGAGTGCTGGTAAGACGAGATTTCCCCCTCCTCGTCCACAGCAGCTGAACTTGCCTCGACTGTTCCCCAAAACTTTGGAGGATTTTTCAGAGTCTGATCGCTGCAGCTGAAACATTTTTAAGACTTAATGTCTTCCTCACAAACACCATCTGTGTCGTGTAGGTGGCAAGAGGCAGTAAGTTCAACTGTTGCGTCTATAATTCCTCCATTTTTCTACTCGGGGAGGCGATGATTTTAGTTCGTCTGATGATTCAGATTTACATACTGTTGCTACAAAACACAGCTTGATGCATCTAACAGGCTGGCTTGATTCGCTGTATAGTTCCACACAGCGTGGGCCCCCTCCTTCATATCACACCATTAGCGCTTTCCACTGTTTACAATATAAGATTTGTTTCAATGAATCTTCTTTTGCGTTCCTGTGTGGAGTTTGCATGTCTTACGTGTTGCCTGGGTATTTCAGCTTTGATTCTACACGTCTAAATACTTGATCGTTTGTGATGTTAAATGTCCTGCATGTATCCTGCTTTCACCACTCGGCTGGGTGGAGATGAGGGTGGAGGACTAACATGTTCTAATAATTTAAAACGATAATAAAAACACTAGAGCAACAAACAACAGAGCATTTGGACATTGAGTACAATACATTTCACGCCTGTTGGGGTCTCTGCTATTGTGTCAAGAATGTATATCAAAAATATCATTTTTTTAACTCAGTAAGACAGAATTATCTAGGAAACAACTATTGGGATGGTTTGTTTAAAATGAAAATCATAAACTTACTATCATCTGCAGGTTCGTCTGCCACAAACTGGGATTCCTGATAATTAAACTGATCCTGATGCTCAGACGACAAACACACCTGCACAGGTAACCAGACAGCATAATACGGTTCAGAAACAGCTGTTGGCTTCTGATGATGTTGTGAACTGTCAGTATGTGCTTATGCAATCCATACAATCCTGATCCACATGAGGAGGCAGAGTATATCAGCCGGCAGAAAATCACTGAGTAAGTCACGTAACCTCTGACTGTTCAGTTTGTGTCACTGAGGCCATCCGGGATAAAACTTTATCTAAATCATAAATATGAATCACATAATCCGATGGTGCGACCCCTGAACAGGAGCAGCTAAAAGCCACCACTACAATAAAATTATATTCAGTCTTTAAAAAAAATCCATTGTTAGAGCCTGATATGTAACAACGACCCAAAAAGTAACAACGACCTGAATTGTTATTAAATATGATGTAACAAGAGCAATCAGAGACTTCTGAAGGAAGGAAAGACATTTTCTGCATTGTAATTGTAATTTTCATCTGGATTACGTTTCCATGAAACAATCTGAAGGTAGCATATTGCCAATTGATACATGTATGAATTAAAATCTGGTGAAGATCTGTCATGTACATTTGAGACCCCAGAAATTAAAATCCACATCCAGAATTCGGATCTAGGTTCAGATCCGTATCACTTCCAAAATGTAATCGTTTCTTCTATAATCTAATATCTATCAGTGGTGAAACTTTAGTGAAGATCCGTCAAGTAGTTTTGACGCAATTCGCTTAAAACCGTAAAAACTTAAATCCGAATCCAGATCCAGAATCCAGATCCAGATCCAGATCCAGATCCAGATCCAGATCCAGAATCCAGATCCCGATCGCTCCCAAAATTTAATGGAGTCATCTGGGGTCTAAGATCCACCTCTGGTGAAACATTGGTGAAGATCCGTTCAGTAGTTTTAACCCTTTTAAATAAATAAATAAATAAATACATACATACATACATACATACATACATACATACATACAT
>OMNM01044554.1:3262-13575 GCA_900302745.1 Parablennius parvicornis
ACGCCGCTGCAGTGACTGGAGCTCCACCGCTGGCGTTACCAGTCGGGCTCGGCGAAAGCACTGGGAGGAAACGGGGCCGCATAATTAACAACAGTAACAAGGGGAGGCGACGAGCGAGGAAAACAAAGCCGCGCTTGTTCCGAGGAGCACCTGCCTTCGCCTCTTCGAGTCTGAAACGTCGGGAGGAACGGGAGGAAAAACGCGGTTCTCAAGGTACGGTGATCCGACCGAGACGCCGCAGATTGATATTTGCGGGCAGTTGGACGGCTCGGGGCGAGGAGGACAGGTTTAGCTCGACCTAGCTGCTGCTAAACACAGGCATGGGTTAAAGGAGGCCCGGCTAACGGTGGGCTAAGTTGGCTAACTAACGTGTCCCACATCACGCATTTAAAATGATTTTGGTAAATGTGGCTCCTTCTCAGCCGTAGTTGTCGCTCTTGAAGCAGCCCAGGGTTTTTTGTCCGTGTCAGGGCCCGCCTGGGCCTCATGTCTGTCGACAAAACACATACACGTTGAACAAGGAAGCAGCAGTGTTGTTGGGTTGGACAGCGACTGAAACATTACAGGCCAAGTTAGCTTCCTCTCGCAAAAGGTTAGCTGGAAACTTCACTAAGCTGAATCCCACATGGCTCCAGCATTAATTTTCTTTTAGCATCTGTATCACCTATCAAGTGTCCATTTTGATAGCCTTGCACAAAGTTGGCAAGCTCAACATCATCACAAACCAGGCATGGGCTACACTGATGGGCGGTGCTCGCTGTCATGCTCAAGTTGGGAGAGTTACTGGGCCGTAGGTTCGGTGGCTGCTGTTTTATTTTTTTTTTCGCAAAGGGGAGTTAAACACGTCTTTACAGGCTCTATGTTTGATATCAGTAGCTTTATATAAGAGCCATGTTGTAGCTGTGGTTGCTAGCTGCTGGCTTGTCAGCTGGCAGCAACACATCTGATCTGCTATGCAGACTGGAGGTCACGTTTGATGGACTCATATCAGCTTATTTTCTGCTCCAATAATGTCTTTTCCCCCTCCGTTTAAAATGTGGAGCACAAACTAGCTGATTTCCTTGTTGTGTTAGATTGACCCAAGATCAGGCCCGGCCCGTGGTTGATCTAATGGTCTGACGTTTCCTCCGGTACACAACACCTGGTCAGTTGGATGTTAAACCCGCCATATGTGTGTCCCTCCTGCGTGCGTCACGGCCGGTGAAGCGGGTCAGGTGTGCAGAGGCGGTTCTGCAGTCTGCTGACTCCATTAACGAGCATTAGCGCCTGTGACGGATTTGGCCACCTGGCCGAGCTGAGGTGTGTCCCGGTTAATGGAGCGGAGGCGAACCCGACGTGCTGCGGTCACCAGTGAAACTCGTGGGTTGTTATTTTGCAGCTCTGTCACACGTCGCGCATCATATATGAAAGGTGGATTGCTCCTCCCTCATCACTGGCTCTTGCATTACTTTCAATATGAAAATATATATGAATGTGTGGAATCCTTGCAAAGACACAAGAGGAAGCGTGTGAGCCCATGCGTGGACGATCTCTCAGGACAACAGGTTGGTGTTTTGAGGCCCCTGAAATGTTAGTGATGATTGCTAGAGACATAATTTCAACCAAAAACGAAGCTGAAATGTTGCAGATAGTAATGATTGTGAGATGTCACTGCTGTGTTTGGTTAATTTGTGTTCAGGAATCTTTGGCTTTTGCCCCATGGCTCATGCCAGATGGCTGGGTGGGTCAGGCTGTTGTGCAGATAAGAGTTCTTGTTAAGTTACCTTTTACTTTAAGCAGCAGTGAGATATGCTTCCCTCATCAATCAGTTGCATCACTTCAAGCCCAATTAATCCTGGATTAGAGTTGGGTTTTTTTTTTTTTTTTTACTGCAAGTGTGTATTTTCTAACCTGTACCTGCGGAAGTGCATCGATCAGCGTGACTGTGTGTCATCTCCATTTTCTTAGTCATGATACTGGGAGTGGACTATACAAAGGTCTGGGGCAATGTTGCGTACTGAGCTGGGATACATCATAGTCATTATAACGTGGTTAATCATTTGCTGAAAATGACCAGTCAATCCTCACACTGAATCACTGATTTATGAAGCATTAAAGGTAAGAACTAGATATGATGCTGAAGAATGATCAAAATCTATAAACTGTCATCAGGTTTGCTAGCATTTTTATCGTCCCCCTTATCTAATT
The DNA here is from genome assembly GCA_900302745.1 of Parablennius parvicornis. Taxonomy (NCBI): domain Eukaryota; kingdom Metazoa; phylum Chordata; class Actinopteri; order Blenniiformes; family Blenniidae; genus Parablennius; species Parablennius parvicornis. Next base: position 5,450 of record OMNM01044554.1, read on the forward strand.
TCGAAGCTAATACCAGCACTTAGGTCTTAACTCAGAGTTTGGCTTCAGTTCTAGCTGCTCTGCTGCTGTTGGAGTCGACTGTGCTTTGTATTAGGACACAGAGTGCACCTGTCTTCAAGCTTTCCTCCAGATGTCCGTATCAAAAGCACTCGAGCTGAAAAATTAAAGCTTAGTTATTTATTTTTCTTTCCACAGGTAGACAGTCCGCTGCCTGGTCACTCGTGGTAACGCTCCGCCATGCCTTTCCCTTTTGGCAAGTCCCACAAGTCGCCGGCGGACATCGTCAAGAACCTGAAGGACAGCATGACAGTGCTCGAGAAGCATGACATCTCTGACAAAAAAGCAGAGAAGGTGAGAAGAACCCCTTTTTCATCTGTGAGTTGTGGGATCCATCACTCAAACCAGAGTTTGGCTTCAGAAATGTTGTCTGGTTTGTGGGCCAGGGATTCTTCCGCACTGATGTATTTCTCAAATTTATAGTTTTATTGGACTTTTTGTCTATAATTGCTAGCGTTGATAATCAAAGATTAAATTCCTTAAAGTTTTTTTGATCAATTTCAAAGAAAATGTTACGCATATTTTACAAAAAATGATCTTTTTATTCACCTCAATTATAATTCTGATTTAAGTTGAATCTATTTTCCAAGCTTAAACATTTGTAGGGCATTCACCAAAATACTTGAAGATTTCAATCTCAGTGTAGTTAAAGGATATTTCAAACCTTTAAATGCCACACAGAAAGCTCCTGGTCCCTGGTCCCAGATTCAAACCCATACCACCCTCACTATGAGGCAAGAGTGCTAACCACTACGCCACCTTGTGGCCTGCAATGATTTATCAATTCCAGTTTAGAAATATCCAAATATTGGACCCAGTTCTCACTGGATTTCTGTAACAGTGTGAGTTTCACTGTCCTACTGTATAATCTGTAGTCTGTTTGTCTGCTCCTTTAATTTTTTTACAGGTGTCACAACTTTCACCATAGACTGTATGAGTTGTATTAACTGCCCTAAATAGGACTTCCTAGAAACATTGGGCTTTTGTTTGTAATTGAAATTGTGCACAAATGCCATGTTCAAACACTGTTTATATCTTTATATCTGTTTCATGTTTTTAACTTAACTGTATCCATGAGGTGCAATAGCACAGAGAGTTTGGTATGTCAATGTTTTTGTAATGAATTTAAAGTAGTTGGATTTTAGTAAAAAAAAAAAAAAAAAAAACCTCCAGAAGAAATGCTGAAGTGATCAGATATGACTTATTTACATGGTTAAGTACTGTCTCTGTTTTTCTTAATTTTTTTTTCCCACAGCCTCTTGGTATTTTGAAAATTCTGGTGACCAGCATCAGGGTGCCCACTGCTGTTCTGTCAAAAATGCTACTGTTGCCACAGTAAATGGAGACTCTTAGGAAGGAAGTTCTCTTGTGCAAATACACGACCACTGATGTTGAAAAACCTTTTTTTTGGCACATTTTGAAATATTCCACATTCAACTGATACTTACCCGCTACAAACCCACTGCTTTTTATTTTTTTGTTCTGTTCATAGTTGCTGCATTGTGGAGATTCTTGGCATCTTCAACAACTTTATTTTTGTCAGACAGAACCTGGACCAAAGGCTACTTTTTGTAGAAAATACAGAGCCCCCAGGCTTTGTTGTAACAGTTTCTCTTGAGCCAACATTAAACTGCTAATGTAGTGCTTTTTTCATGGGTTCTGATTACAATAACGTAAGATGAAAATCTCCTATGCTCAGGCCTCGCAGGGGTCTATTAAAACGAAGCGACCATCCTGGATCACAGTACATTGGAGGAAACTGTGATTAGTTAATCCTATATTGGACCCACAGTGTGGTAATTTGAAGTGTAACAGTGCCAGCTGTCATTGGTTCTGGGATGGAATATGTTCTTTATGAGAGTCTATTCCTACATATTGTTTTTATACTGTTGGTCCTGTTTGTTGTTTATGAAAAATGAACATTTCAGCCTGATGCTTTAGCTCAGCGTTGAAATCCAGGAGGGTTTACAAGTGGAAGAAGAAGAAGACATGTTCTGTGATATCTTTTTGTCTAATCTGTATGAGTCTTTGTATTCAGGCCACAGAAGAGGTGTCAAAGAGCCTGGTGGCCATGAAAGAGATCCTGTACGGGACTAATGAAAAAGAGCCTCAGACGGAAGCGGTGGCACAGCTCGCCCAGGAGCTTTACAACAGCGGTCTACTCAGCACCCTGATAGCAGACCTGCAGCTCATCGACTTCGAGGTGGGAGCTCGTGTTTGTGACGATGGTTGAGGTGATGTGTGGGCTAACGTATGTTTCCAGGCAGCTCGTCAGCCCTGTGCTGTGTGGCAACGGCTGCTGCAGGAGTCCCTGACTCACCCCTTCACGGTGTGACTCATTGTGCTGTGTGATCCAGCTCTTCCTCTTCGTACACTCACTCATCCTCCATCCACATTCATCTGGAGAGGCTGAGAGTGAATTATAAATACCAAGATACACCTGTCAATGGTTTTGTTACTTCAATGTGTGCTTTGGTAGTTCGTACACCAAAAGTATTTCTTGTTAGATAATCAGATGGAAGATTTCACTCTCATGGAGCTGGCAAATACCTAAGATTTATAACGCTTTTCATGGAGTAGCTTTTAGACATGTTAGATGAAACCACATTAAATTACATCCTGTTTTATTGACATACAATAATTAAGTTATTTTTCTCCCCACCAGGGGAAAAAGGACGTTGCCCAGATCTTCAACAACATCCTGAGGCGTCAGATTGGCACACGGACACCCACTGTAGAGTACCTTTGCACCCAGCAGAACATCCTCTTCATGTTGCTTAAAGGGTAAGAACACACACAAATGCCAAACTTTTCTCCTCGGGGTTGTTATCACAGGTATGAAGAGCAGTTGCTTACATCAGTGTTAAAATGATCCGTCAACGTTCCAAGTAACTTCCTAAAATGAAGGAACTGCGTGCAGCTTTTTCTCGACTTGTTGCTTATGAAACGCAAACCAAAGTCAGCAGTCCAATGCAGATTATAAACACATGGCAAAGTAATGCTGTTGGAAGAATGGCATGCTGAACCGCAGTAGCCACTGGTGTCTGGGATTGTTGGTGGGGCAATGGGAAGGATCAGCTAAAAAAAAATTTCCAGAATTTTATTGCTCCAGACTCACTGTAACATCACATTTACTCCTTGTGCGGGTACATCTATGCATCTACATCTATGCTTGGACAGGTTAACACAACTGATGCTTTTCAGTTAGTCTAATAAAACTCAATAGAGGATGTTTAAATGTCTCGTGTATGGCTTTTATCCAAGGAAACCAACATGTCATGCAAATGTGCACAATGTAATTGAAATAATGGGACTTGACACTGTGGATTTTGACCTATCTGTCATCTGTTGTGTAAACATGACAGATGAAGACATCGGAATCCTGCCCGAGCCTTGGTGATTTCCTCAGATCATTATCTTCATTGTGACGCACTCATGTTTTATAAGAACTCTTTATGACATATTTGATTGCTCACTTTTATCAGTGACCCAATTACAACATTTGCCTTTAATGTTGCTAGAGTGCGCAGTTGATTGGTCATCGCTTGCGACTCATTATTCCATTATAGAGTAACACTCAGCTAAATTAGCTGGCTGGGTTGCAGTGAAAACAGTCGGGGAAAGCAGCTTTAAAACTTGAGTATTTGTTATTGTCATGGCTACTGAAGTAGATAAAGACAAGGATCAAGAAGAAAGCCTTTGTTTCTATAGTAAAGATTCAAAAGATTCTAGATTTAAATGTAATTACATACACAATGAAGGCAGGTGTGGATCATTTCCTGAAAACCATGAATCCAAGCTAAACAGAGTTTTTCATTTAGTTATAAATCTTCCCAGCACCTTGTAATACTTTAATCAAGTCGGGACATTTGGCAGCTCACTCAGTTTCAGGAGACAGTGCTCCTCAAACAACATTAAAATAGCTTTTATGTGTCCAGCATGAGTGCCAGTTTCCCTTCACGAGTGTGTGTTTTTTCTGCAGGTACGAGTCTCCAGAGATTGCACTGAACTGCGGCATCATGCTGAGGGAGTGCATCAGGCATGAGCCGCTGGCCAAGATTACGCTGTGGTCTGAACAGTTTTACGACTTCTTCAGATACGTGGAGATGTCCACGTTCGACATTGCCTCAGATGCATTTGCCACTTTCAAAGTAAGTCATTTTTTTTTTTTAATTTTTATTTTAGATCAATCATTCTTTTATTATTTCATAATACAACACAGTAAAGTGAAAACATGTCAAACTTAACAAAACAAAACCATTAAGAAAAGAAAAATAAAGAAGAGAAGACGAGGGTTAAAAAAAGTTATAAATTACTCATTCAATAATAATACATTAAAATGCCTTTTGATTTACATTGGTAATAAATACTGTTTGTTGTGTTTATGTTATAAATCAAATCAAGTTTTCAGTCAATGTATTCCATAAAAATGAACAACTTCTTGTAATCTCTTATTCTGTTTCATCTGAAAGCCCAATACAAATCACATTTCTACATTCCTCTTTAAAGTATGAAGTGAGCGGAGACCAATTTTATAAAAAAGGATTTAAAGACCCTTTAGGAACAACGGACAGCCTTTCTAAAGGCATCACTAACATGACATTTTTATGCCACATCTTGTGATCAAAGTCGGCCTTCTAAAGTTTACATGCATGAATCCAGCCTGCGTTGTTGTTGTGAAAACTCCAAAACAAGAGGTACACTCTGATAGAATCCTTCAATTCACGGAGCCAATCTCATCTAACCAAGGCACGATACAGACTGGACATGTGTCAAAGAGAAATCTAAAAATATCTGAATCAGTGATGATCTTTTGCCTTTTTTTATTTTGTTTTACATCATACTTTTTTTTTAACATTGTAACACATACACAGAGAGATACTCGGGGACAATGGATGTGGAGCTTTTCACATCTGCAAAAGAGAAAAGATGGATGAGAAGCTAGGTTATCCATCTGATAGTCTGTTATTGGTGAAAGCTGTTAAATCTGTTAAGCTAAGGAAGCACATGACTGGCTGGGTTAAGTATTAAATGTCTGTCTACTCGCAAGTCGGCACTAGAATTATTTGTCATCTAGAAATCTGAGCATGTAGGCTGTTAAAAACAAAAACCTATATGTAATAATTCTAATAGAGCGAGCTTATAAAATGTGGTCGGTTTTAGCATTCAGATACGAATGACGGCAGTAGCTGTGCTAATAGCCACAGTTAGGCCAATGCGACTGTTCAATTCAGTGTTGTTAATATCGAATGTTAAAGACATTAAACCGTGCGCTAAAGGCAGCAGGTTTTTTTTTAATAATGATGCAGCCTTATTTTTGTAACTGCAGCAGTTCTCCTAAAGAATTTAAAGCATTATCCCTGCCACTCACACTACAGCTGAAGATGCATCTTTTTTTTTTTTTTTTTTTTTTTTTTTTTTTTTTATAATGGAGTTTAGGGTTTTGGAGTTTTAATTTCATTAATTTGATGCATCTGGAAAAATGATCTGTGCCACAGTGTTTTATTTAAAGTATAACCACTGAGCTGAAATCACTGAATGTTTGCAGGACCTCCTCACGAGACACAAGCTACTGAGCGCAGAGTTTCTGGAGCAGCATTACGACAGAGTAAGTGTGAATAACAAGGAAGAGGTTTCATCAAAGATGTTCAACGCAGTAATAGCTTTATAGAGTGGCTTGATTATTTCATCCTTTTAAAAAGTTTTTTTTTTCTTGTTTGAAAATACAGTGCAATAAATACATAGAAATAAATGTTAGTAATTTGACGTGGAGCTGTGACTGAACCATTCTTGATTATTAGAACACATTCTGTCCCTTTTTATTTATTTATTTTTGGGCCACTCGCGTATGACTGGAGTGTCGCTGTCAATCTGGCCTTTTCAGCTCCGCGGCTGTCCTTTTTGTGAACACATCAATTGAACCATTTGGGACATAGTTTGCAAGCCAAGGATGTAAAGTAGTCGTCAATCAGCAAGCAGATAACCTCTCATTTTACTGTTGTCATGTTTTCGGACACTATTGACATTTAACTGTGCAAAACCACTACATGGCTCATTTAGATGACTGTCTCTCTCTCTCTCTCTCTCCCTCTCCCACCCTAACACCCCCTCCCCAACCCTTTTCTGTTTTCCCCATCCTCTTTACCCCTCTCTTTCTTTCTGCCGTTTGCGTCAGTTCTTTAGTGAATATGAGAAGTTACTCCACTCTGAAAACTACGTGACTAAAAGGCAGTCGCTGAAGGTAAGCACCAGTAAACAGGGTTCATGTGGTGGTGCAACCCTACTCGAGCTATTTAAAGATGGGGGTCTGTCTTGTCATGAGTGTTTGGTTTCTCTGACTCACTTTCTCTCTATAACTTTGCTATGACTGCCATCTAGTGGTAGGAGTAGGAATAACTTCGATCCAAGGCTTTTTTTTTTTCTTCTCCTGTGCAATGTGCTTGACTATCTATTCAGTTAATGATGGTAAAGCTGCTGTGTAGACAAAAGGTTTTAGGGTTCAAGGAAAGCATTTGTGTGATTGAACAGTAACCATTGTGTCTCTCTGTGTAGTTGTTGGGGGAGTTGCTCCTGGACCGGCACAACTTCACGATAATGACGAATTACATCAGCAAGCCGGAGAATCTCAAGTTAATGATGAACTTGCTAAGGGACAAAAGCCGCAACATCCAGTTTGAGGCTTTCCACGTTTTTAAGGTAAAAATCAAAGCATCAGTTCTTGGTGGAGGTCGTTACCATGTTTAAATAATATAGCAAAGAATTCATGTTAGATGAATTATTTTGCTTTAGATATGGATTGATGTTGGAGAAATCACCCAACCCCAGAACTCTCTCCCTCCCCACTCATCTGGTCAAATCCTGCCTCCCCTCTCTGGTGGTCCCAATTTCTGCCATCATCCACTCCTCTCTCACTACCTTCAGCTTTCTGGTCTCTTCATGAGTTATTAGTACAGTTCAACTTTATTTATATAATGCTGAATACAACAGTCATTTCAGGGTACTCTAAAAGAGAAAACCCAACAAATCCATGTGAGCAAGCACAAGTGACAAAATTAAAAAAAAAAATGCCCCTTTTTTTATAGGAAGAAACCTTTGCAGACCAGGTGGCAGCTTTCTGCTATTCCGGTTGGGGTGAGGGGAGAGAAAAGGATAGGACAGACAGATCCACTCCACGGATCAGGGCAGGAGACTTCAGACCACAAACTTCTGTTCCATATTCGGAGATGAGAGAGAGCGAGAGAGAGCAATTACAGATGTATCTACAGTAGTCTCTTATCACATAAAAACCATCCTCTCATTTTCATCTCCCAGGTGTTTGTGGCCAACCCCAACAAGAAGCAGCCCATCCTGGACATCCTGCTGAAGAACCAGACCAAACTCATCGAGTTTCTCAGCAAGTTCCAGAACGACAGAACGGAGGACGAACAATTCAACGACGAAAAGACTTACCTGGTCAAACAGATCAGGGACCTCAAGAGGCCCACACCCCAGGAAGCCTGAGGACCAGCGGCAAGGTGCAGGGAGGAGCCACCAGGACCATGTGTGGACCGCTTCCTGGAAATGGACCCGTCAGCTGCCGCTGCTCTGGTTTCTGAACAAAACTCCGGGAAGCCAAACAAAACAACACAACCCACTTTTCAGCACCGTGAGAAGTCGCCAGCGCCTCTGCTCCTCAGAACATTTGGGTTTCATTTTCTTTTCTTCAGTCTTTTCTTTCTTTCAGAAGAAAACAAGAGAAAAAAAAATAGTTGCTGCTGCTTCCTTGCACATTGAGACATTTAAGGTTTAATATATTGACCCAACAGTTCAACCTAACACGGTGACAGGAGACGTTTGTGAATTTTAACACACACACGCACACACGCACACACACAGGCACACACACACACACACACACACACACACACACACACACACACACACAGCACACACACACGTCTGTGGACATACACAGTTGTGCTCCAACAGCATATGTGTCTGTGAGTAATCACAGCATTTCAGATATTTCTTTTGGCTGGGCTGTAGCCAGAGACAGACACGCTAACTGTTGCCACTCCAAATCTAATCTG
>OMNM01044555.1:0-10057 GCA_900302745.1 Parablennius parvicornis
TTATACACATACATACATACATACATACATACATACATACATACATACATAAGTCAGTCCAAGTTAGTTATCACACCTGGAGGACCACACAACAAATGGAAACACTCAACGGTGGTCCTTTGTTCTCGTCGACATTTGGTGACTCGTATCAGAGACCTTGGTTATGTTCATCTTGGCTGTGTTCATAAATCTGACATTTGGCACCACCACACATGATCACAAACAGACTAATAAAGGCTGACAGATGGCAAGCCTGAAAAAGTGGCTAAACAGCTGTTCAGACTGTTCAGCTTCTACAAAAATACATGATAGACGCTCAGTGATACTTATTTCAATTTTAACTGGAGATGTTTGCATCATTTTAATTAAAATACCATGATAAATGGTGAAAACAGAGCATGATTCTCATGGTTACCAGTCATTGCAGTAGGAGCAAAACATGCACGGTGGCCAACACACACCCTTTGTAATATGAACCCCTCAATGTCATGAGCACTTAGTCTTTGTGTTATAGTTTCCTCTTTCATTGTATAATAATAAAGGATTATAAAGCTCAGATCTGGGGCCACACAGTGATGTAGTGGTTAGCAGTAAAATTTGTACTTAATTACAAGAAGAAGTACTGTTTGGAAAAAATACTCCAGTTTTGCATCAAAACTGCTTTTTTGTCTAATTCATTGATTTCAGGCAAAAATATACAGAAACTACAGATACATACAAAAGAAAAAAATCAGATTGTACAAACATGAAAATATCTATCTATATTTTCCAAAATGTGTGTGTGTTGGTGTGTGTTTGTGTTTTTTGGTACCTTCTCTACCCCTACACCCTCCAAATTCTGTAGATCTGCTCCCATTCAGGAGTAATATTTAATTGCTTCAAAGGCTCTCATTGAACTGACACTTTTACTGACACACCAAGATTAATCTCAAGAGATTTAGATAGCGTTGATTTAAAAATCTTTTTCGAGAGGGAGAAGAAGCAAGTTGAATCTAAAGAAGCAGTGATATGACTTTGTCCAAAAAACAAGACATTACTGGCTATTTACTGTGAACTCAATGTTCACTAATGTAATCAACACTTCGTATCCAAACCAACACTCTAGACTCTAGAGTCTAGAGTCTGTATCTGATTGCATCACAAAACACTGTTGCTGTCATTCAGCTGTGAAGAGAGGTGCGGTCAGATTTACATTGAGCTATAACTCACATCAAAAGCGCTTCTGAAAACGATGATTTTCAGCATCTCGCGAAACACCATTAAAATGTGTTTATTGCTGCAAGTAAAGAGTGAAGTCTCCTATACTGGCCAAGATAAAAATGGCAGCCCATTAAAATGTATCTGATCCAGTGTTTTATGTGCTTTCATTGTAAATCAGTTCAAGGCCTGTTTGGACATCTTGAGAATTAACAATTCTTGCAGACATTGTGATGGATGAAACAAATGATCGCAAACAAGTTAATAAGGGAGTCGTAGCTGCACAGATGGAAATATTTCTTTTTAATCTCGAAACACAGTCAGAGCCACCTTGCTTTCAGTACTAATAGCATATGTAGTGAACGCCTCTTGTGTAAATAAACAGGATTATAGGTCTTCTGATCAAACCTTTAGCAGGTCAACCTGCACCCACAGTCATATAGGCTGAATGATAGAGGAAACAAACCCACATCAGTAACACCACTGAGGGTGCCTATTTCTGCCTATTTCCGCCTTCCAACATCAACTGCCTTTGTCAACCAACAGCACCGCCTCAGTGGTCCACATCCTGGTCACCTACAGTTTGGAGTGTATAATTCGCATCTCTCTGGTGCTGCACAACCACTGTACTCTTTAACTCCACATTCATCCAAATCAACAATGTATTCAATTTATAATCCTTCCCACTTTGAAGTCCATAGATGTACATAGCCTCAAGGACCTCCTCCACAATAAATCACCAAGTCAGAGTCTCAGATCTTTCGTCCTCACTGCTAGCCACTATAAACCCCATTGGGTTCAGAGCTTTTAAGCTTTCAGCCCCCTACCTCAGGATCTCCTTCCCACTGGACACTTTTAAATCCCTCCTCAAAATGTATTATTTTGAAGAAGCATACTCATACTAAATGGATTCAATTTTGTAATGTTGCTGTATTTGAATATATTTCAATGTGTATGTAGTGAAAGGCACTTAACCCTGCTTTGAGTCAAGCTCATCTGTCCTTTTGTGTTGAATTTGCATCTTATCCCTTTACATGGACTTTTTCTTTCTGTCATGCATGCCTTGTTGCAACAATCCAAAAACATGCATGTTATTTTTTATTTTTTTTTGTTGACTTTAAATTGCCTGTACATGCGACATTATGGAAAACCTGTCCAAGTTGTATTCTGTTTTTTCGGCAAATAGGATGAAATGCCAGCTTCCAGAATTTGGATGGAGTGTGTATACAATATAGATGGATGGATAAAATAAAGTTCTAAAAGTAAAAAATCGGGATGTCAGAATCAACAAGACAAAGCTTTGAAAAAGGACGTCTCTTTGTCTATGTCTAAAAACCTCAAGGGACTGACAGTTATGTTGTGGTTAAAATGTAAAATATGTGTAAATACAAATGTTTGTGCCTGCCTGGACCCAAGTACCCCTGGACCCAAAGTTAAGGTAAATAGTGTAAAAGATGTATGGACAAATGAACATCTCATTCAAAACAGTAAAAATTGAAAATCAATTCTTTCATCGCAATCTTATAACAGAAAGTCCCTGAATCCCTCCTGTCATTGCAAAAGCCTTGGTGTATATTCATACAGAACGAGGTGAAAACGTTTTACATCATGACAAAATCATGACTGTATGTTACATTTATGTCACAATGTATTCAGTAGTATAGAAAAAGCGAGATTATTCAAAAAGAATCATCCTCTGGAGAACTTGAATGTCTGTAAAAGATGTCCTCGCTGGGTTATATCAGAGCCAGTGTATGTGAAAAACCTTTTTGTGTAAAATGAACAGTGTTAGGACCAGAGAAGGTTTGACACGTCGGTTTACAGGGAAATAAGATGCACCGGTGTTTGAAATCACCTGATGTGGCTGTGAAGGCACAAGGCTGACAGAATGGCTGATGACTGACAGGAAAGATGACATCAGCTGCCACTCTGCTGTCTGTTGACAGCGTTCGGGACATGAATGGACGAGAATGAAAGCTCCGTCCTTGCACCGCTTCAGAGTGCCTTCCAATCATACTTGGCCACTGTCTCGTGCCCCAAAGCAGCTTCAAACATCCTGCTGCTCACAGGAGGAAAAGTGAAGTGTGTGCTTGCAGTATGTAGAATATACAAAGTAGACAAATACGTTATACAAGCATGACTATGAAGCAGCATTTGATTATACGTTCATACAGCTGATTATTGAAAACATTTACAGAGAGGTGGTGGGAATTTGTCTTTGCATTTCCAGTTATCTTAGAGGAGTTGCTTCCTCTGCAAAATATCATTATCCAACGGAATCCAAAAAAATGCTTTGCATAAAAGCGTTCCCGTGTAAGATAGTGTAAACTATAACTTGACAATCTTTGGTGGTTGCATGAATCAGAGCAGGGATATCTGTCAGTCTGACAACATGCATCACATGTCAAGGTCAAGGCCTTCACTGCCTCAGAGACAAAAACCACCCCCTGTGTGTGTGGGCTTAAAAGATGAAGAAATCAGAATAAAACATGAAGGATCATATCAGGCGGCACAGTGGATTTGATCTTTTGGTGGGGACTTTGCATGTTCTCTTGACCATGCTTGAGTTTTCTCCAGATATCACACATGATGGATTAAATGGTGGCTGCAGATTTTCTATAGGTGTGTATGTGGATGACTGTCTTTTTGTGTTAGCTTTTAAAGACTCAAGGTTTAAGCTGCCCTTTGCCCATTGTTCGCAACAACTCCCAACTACTGTAGCTTGGATAAAGCAGTTATAGAGAGATTGTTTTGCATGGTAAAATACCCACATTTACAGTGTTGGTACTAATTTTAGATAATTGTGTAAAAGTAAATTCTGACTGTTTCATGCTCCGTCTTCTTGTGCAGTAATCCGTGATGCTGTTCTGGCTGTATAAATGCCCCACAAAAGTTCAAGCTTGTTATGCCCGAGGCTGAAATGTGTTCAGATGATAGCTGGTGGCTGACACAGTCATGGTTTGTAGCACAGATACAATACTGTTTTGTCTTGTAAATGGGTAAACATTTCAAGGAAACACATTTAATTTATTTCTTCTATCACATAAACATAACATTGCTATCTTAATTAGAGTTAGCCTGGTGTCACTTATTACTTTTACAGCTCAACACGTGACTCCAACCTGTGCTACATGTTTGGTTTCATGCTTCATGCTAATGAGGTTTGGGGCACACACACCAGCGATGCTACCTGAATAAAGTGTGGCTGATACACTCATTAACAGTGAGCTAGGTCCCTCGGCCTACAGTATACAGTACGAATAGAGCAGTGTGTAGATAAATACTACACACTGTGCTATCCGTACTGTAGACACAGTTGTATTCTGGAGCCTTTGTGGCTGTTGGAGGTACACGAATTGTCCGTGCAGAGGCTATGTGGCGCCTCTGCATATCGTTTGCGTATGGAGTATGAATTAGGCTTAATAGTATTCGTATAGCTAAAGGTTAGTACTCATAATTGTGCTTGTCTTTTAGGAAAGTGCCATTGGTGCATCTCCACACGAAGTCATGCTTTCTATGTTGTTTTACCTCAAAGCAGTTACTTCAACAGCGCGCCACCAGCAATTGTCCCCAAAAACAAGAGGAGCCACAGTAATCAGAAATTAAGTTAGTGGCAATAGTGCAGCGCAGTAAACTGGACTGGCCAAAATCAAATCAAATTAAGCAGATAAAAGGTTTCCAAGAAGGAGAAACAACACGAGAGCCAGTGATAGATGAACACAATAAAGAGTGGATGTTAAATTAACTGCTGCTGCACATGGTGACTGCGCTCTTGATGAGTCATTTACAAGAGGGGGACTGAAAGTGGCATCCACATCCTGCATCCACCTGCTCCAGTATCAGCATCTGGTGGGAGAGCAGCTCCGTCTGAGTCACAGCGCCTCTTTTTTTTCCTTTTGGCTTTTTTATGCCCTGCCGCCTCCCTCCAAAATGTCTGTATTTATCATCACACATCAAGCAGTAAACTTTTCAAGCTTCTCTTTGAATGCAGGCTTCACGTTATGTCGTTTGCCTGCACTTTGTAAAGCGGTTCTTCCTCTCCGTGCCCGTCCCAAACTGGATAACGAGCGGCTGTGCATAAGATCTAAGAAATAATTAGGCACAGTTCTAAATTTAATAAACCCAGCATAGATAATATCACACACACATTTGAATATGATGTGACAAAAGAATTTGCAGTCGATGTGATATTTCACTGTGATTAATAGCAGCGCTTGCTTTTATTGTCCTGCAGAGGACTGGTGTTCTGCCCAGGCTGTATCCAGCCTTTTGCTTAGTGTTGGCCGGGATCACATCCAATCCTCAATGGTCCTGCACAAAGCGGCTAGATGGGGTGCTTTTATTGTTACTTTAGCTAATGAATATGACGCAAAAGGTAGAGAGGTAGGTCATTGTTTTTTAAATGAATAAATTTCTTCAACAAAATCACATATAAAAATAGCATTGGTGCAGGTTGTGGTCCTATCAAGTTCTAAGCGACTGTCTTCTGCATGTGGGTCCATCAAGCTCTTTGTAACACACTGAGGTAAGTCATGCAAAATAATCTAAGTCTATTGAACTGGATACTTTCATCTTTTATCATCTCAGCTGGTTCCTAAGAACTAAATTCAATTTGAACTGCACTAGACTTAGATTTACTGTCATTGTTGCAAAACACAAGGAATAAATAGTCCTCGTTAAAACGAGCCCAAATTTCGTGGTGTAATGCTTCACAGTCTACTCTCATAGGGAAGAAATTCCTGTTTTCTATGTAAGATTAGAGGGCGAACAGAATTCCTTTTGTCTCTCTTTGTTGGTCCTGTGATGGACTACAAGGACAGAATTCCTGGTAGTATTTTGCACATGTGATTGGCACCAGAAAAACACTAAGTTGGAGAAAGCTATTTAAAATATGGAGCCATAGATGGATGGATGGATGACAAAGTCACTTGAAGAATTACTTAAAACATCTTTTTTTAGTTATTTTTGTGGTATCCTTCCCTTATCAATATAATTTATTGACATTCTTCTGGGACCAATGACAAAATGTGGTGTGGAAGAATTATCCTAACCTGGATCTAAAACCCTTTTCAGTGGAAAAAAACAAAAAAAACAAAACTCGTGATACATCAACGCGTGTGCATTCATCAAATACATGTATCCCAAAAAGACGGCATATGACTTGATGTATTCGGGGTTTACATACAGGAGGATTGTGCTCCCTTGTAACACCTGCTGAGTGCTCCTTTACCTTCTACCGAGGAGAGGAACAGTTCTGACAAGGTACCTGCCTCCACTGAAAAGAATTGGAATCAACCCTCTCGAGCCTTTCTCGACCGGCTTGTCCAGATGACAAAGGACCAAATGACAGGCTTTACAAAGAAAACCGGCACACTGTCACCAGTCATCTTTTGTCATTTCTTTTATTTTCATTTTTTATTCAGTGCAAGGCTGCTGCTGTTCAGATTGCAGCTGGCCTGAAGTAAACACACTGTACCACTCTGCTTTTTAATTTAATGAATGTTCAGACAATAAAAACACCTTCATGCCCAAAAGTTGATCAAACAACTCATGAAAATAAATATACTTCTGTGATGTGTGCTCTTGTCTATTTTATTGCCGTGGTGGAAGGATTACAGCCAACTGGCTTACACCTTAAAATATGTAATTATTGTGTCCTGCAGTAAACAACTGGAGAGTCTCTCGCTGATTTTAATGCTACTTTTGAGACTATTTAAAAGTGCAATTAAATGGTGTTGCCTTGCACCTGCCCAACCTCCACTGGCACTTTTCTTAACAGTATCCAATAATGAAACCTCTACCCATTAAAGCAAGAAATGTCCATATTAAAGTGTTTCACTCATAATCTTTTTCCTTATTTTTTGGCATTCAGAAACATTTGCTGTTTGGCATGATTCTGGAGTTGCACAGTGGTGCAGTCATATTATAGGGTTGTTTTTTTTCACTGCTTGATAAGTCCCCAAAACACTTTACTCTGATTGCACATCACATTCCCCCATACATAGCAATGGAGGTAATTTGGGGTTCGGAGTCTTGCTTGTGGACAAGGGGAGATTGAACCTACAACATTCTACACCCAACCCCTTCATTATTGGGCCTTTCTCTGCTCAATTGTCATGTTTTCACTGTGTATGAACAACTTTTATTTTTGTTTTGTTCCACAGTGCAGAAACATGCTGATCAGGTGAATTAATGCCCCTAAATTGGCCATAAATGTGAATGAGAATGTGTCCTGTGTTGTTACCAGCCTTTACCCCGATACAAGCTGCATTAAACGCACGTGTGAATTGGTTCTCTTAATGTAGTTTCCTATTTCGCTCCTGCATAACAACCTTCAGCTGTGCGGCATTTGAACCCAAATCATATTTTGCACATGCGGCTTTCACAGAAAACAGGAAAAATGTAACGCAAATCCATAATACATTATTGATTTGATGTTTTTATGTATAGAAGAAGAATGAGCTTTTGCCACTTAACACCTGTCAAACTGCTTTTTCATCATTTAGAAGGACTAAAGGTTGACTGAAATCTACCATGGTCATCTTGGATTGTCATGTAGTTTGACAGTGTTGGATCAGCAGCTGTCAAACCCTCAAAGCGGAGCTTTCTCATCACTCAGTGCCAATCTTCTGCCAAAGCCTGATAGCCTTTGAAGACGTAAGCTTTGTCCTTGTTATTAGTGCTTATCATGCATTCATGGAGCTGGAAACTCAGACACTTAGCAGTTGGAAAATTCCCTCTTCCAGCTTTGGAGGAACAATTATCCACCACAGAACGAGTTAAAATCACTTCATCAAAAACACTTTCATCACTCCTATGAACTAAAACAGAGATAAAATTTGGATTTTAAAATAAATATTGTTTTTGTGTAGCTAGTAAGATATGTGCATATGTTTCCTAATGTATTATTAATTATTATCAAGTGCTCTCATGGAGTCTGTGCTCTCTCCCTCTCTCTCTCTCTCCCTTTCTCTCTCTCTCTCTCTCTCTACTAATTTCTCTGGATCACTCGAGTAACGTTGGGTGATACTGCAAGATTTAGGATTGATCCGATACCAAGTAAATACAGGGCCAGTGTTGCCAACACCAATCCGATCAGATACCAATACGTTTTGATATTCCAGGTTAATGCATCATCAAATTGCTAATTCTGTATGAATTTTCAAGAATTTTTATGATTTTACCTTTGATTTATTAATTAGTTAAAAGGTAAAACAGAATTTCATAAAAGTCTATAGGTAAACACAAAACACTCAATCATAATAAATTTTTTGTTCAAGCAATAATAACAAAAAATATATTCTCCCATACATGTCTGTTTTTTTTTTTTTTTTTGTAGTTAAACAAAATATCCCAACAACTTAGAACAACATTTTATTTCAGGTAGAGTGTTCAGGATGGAGAAACATGCATAGCATACAGGAAATAAACTGAAATTAAGTATCGATCTCATTGCACTGGTACCGTTCAATATCAATGCCACTGTATGTATCGATATTTGGATCAATCCATCCACTGCTCTTGAGTCCATTGAATTTCTTCTCCAAAACAATACTTTACAGTTGCTTATGAATGCACTAGTACTGATGTGTGGTGAATAATTTTTTCTCATCTCACTCACATACTAACTGCTCACATCACCTGCACAGAAAAGTGAATCAATCATGCTATATCGTTCCAGATTAAATCTAAGAAGCAAAAACAACACGGCCATGATCTAGTAAAGGGCTGCTCATTAAAAAAAAAAAAAAAAAAAGTACACAGACACACACTCACCCTCACATTGTAGATGCTGATCTATTAATCAGGTGTACTGAGGATGATGTTTAACACACATTGATTTACTATCATTGCCTCCAGTGCCTTCAATATAGAACATCAGTACTTTGCATGCACTGCCTGTTTTTAAATTAATGTACAATATGCAATCTAATTTATTACCTCTGAAAATTTTGTTTTCAGAGTTTTTTAATTATCGTGTCTGAAATAGAAGTCCAAACCAATTCAGCCTTCAGCACATGTGCTGCTTTTTTTGTAATGACTTCTTAAGCTGGCCGCCTATGATTTTTTTTTGCATACATCCTGGATTAGTTTTGTTGCCGTGCAAAATGTATTTGTTTTATCATCAAAATATGCAGACACAAGTCGTGAGCACACAAAAATAAAACATACCTCTGTGATAGTAGTCTGTGGGTCACATGGATGTAAAGAGATTAAATCCCTGGTTCAGGTACAGCCTAGGAAACCTTTCTCCCTAGTGGTGAGCGGATTTCTCTCTCAGTCCAAAGACATGTGTCTGAGGTTAACTGGTGATGCTCTCCAGGGTGTCCCACTTTCTTCACTCCAGCACCAAAATCCTTTCACAAAGCAGTGTAGAAATTAGACGGATGGTTGTTTGTGAGCAATAAACATGCACTGTCAATCTAGCTTGATTTATTGCTCTGACAGCAGTATTTTTCTGAAGCAAAAATCAAAAGTGATTGTTTAGTTCTTAGGTTTCACTTCATGTATTCATCAGTCACTTATTGCATTCAGCTGGATTTCTCTAAGTAAAGAAAATGAAATGACAGTTAAATCGTGTTATTTTCTCTGGTGATTGCAGTTTGTAATCATCAGAACCTCTGATTCAACAATACTTCTGGTAATCACAAAATATATATATAAAAAAAAAAGAAAATGAAAAAAAAGAAAGAAAGACAAAATAATAGGATGTTATGCTGAACATAGTGACGTCTGCTTTTTAGGAGTCATAAATATTTGTTCGTTCAGCTGCATCAGTCTTGCATTGTCGTCAAGTGGCTTCTTTGAAAATCATCTGAACGTGCGGCTAATTTTCATGCAGCCACATCATCATCTCTCT
>OMNM01044556.1:0-15072 GCA_900302745.1 Parablennius parvicornis
ACCCAGAGCAGCTTAGAAACAAGGTGCTACGACTACTACGATACTACGACTGGAGGCTCCGTTCACACGACAACGATTCAAGTAATACTCAGGCCTTCGTCTTTAACGAGCAAACAGAAGCTGATCTTAATATTATGGAAGTGGATGTTCTCGCAGCAGAAATAAGAGGGGAAAGAAGCGCCAGGTACCTGGGGGAGGAGCCTGAGGGTCTCCAGGTGTGTCGTGCCGAGCTGCTGGGGGCGGGGCCACCGCCGGGTTCTGCTGAGGCTGCTGGTAGTACAACTGGATGGGAAGAGGGATGGAGCGCCGCCTCAGGCCCACCAGGAGGATGTGAAGCTGGCTGCTGGCCTTCTGCTCGTCGTGTCGTCGCATGGTGTGGTTGGGGAACACGGTCCTGTGGCGGAGGAGGAGGGTGGTAGCATTAGCACGGAGGAGGAACGACTGAGCAGGAGAGTGTTTACATGTCTGACTTGATCAGTTCAGTCTTTCATGTTTTCTAGTGTATCAAACGGTCTAGAAATGTTCTGCAGGATTCTTATTGGACAGCCTGCAGTGGCGGTTCCTCACGTGAAGGTACCGATGCTCTCGGCTGTGCCTGAAGACAAAAGTATTGACTGACCGCAGACACTTGAGGAAGCCGGTGGAATTCAAGATGTTGCTCCGTCCCATTTTGCTGCATGTGGCCAGGTACTCAGAGTACATTTCTGATCGAGACACTGTGCCCTCGGGGTTCGTCTCGAAGTGTGCATTTAACCTGTGGGACGAGGCAGAGGAGAGGGAGGCGCTCGTTTGTGACGTGAGGAGAAAAGACGGAGGACTGTCAGTGTTTGATGATGAGGGCGTCGCTCTTACCACTGCAGTGTGAATTTCTCCCCGTCCAGTTCCACGATACCTGGAGGAGGCGGAGTCGACTGAACCGGGACCCTCGTTACTGCGCAAACACACACAGAAAGCACATGATCAGTCTCCTCTCTCCTTTAAATGCACTTCAGCTCTCTGGCGCTCCCGCGTCCGTCCACTAGATGTCAGCAATCCAACAAGTTTGTCTGCTCGATGTCAGAGCGGTTCAGAGCAGAGAGTCAGCAGCCAGGTCACATCCAGCAACAGGAAACTCAGAAGACACACAACCAGGAAGGATTCTTATTTTCTAGAAGTAAAACAGCACGGTGCTTCTATGGCTCTTGTATTACTGTGTCATCTTTCATTTTAGCTTCAAATCACTGAGATCATGAATTATTTAAAAAACTGTTTCATCAAAGGAAGATAAAAGACAAACCACTCAGTTATGTCAAATTTCTTTGAAATGCAATTATCTGGTCATTAATCTTTTTATTCCTCTCCTGAAACAAGGACGTGGTAACGAGGAAAATATGTAAAAAAAAAAAAAAAAATAACTCTTGAACAAAACAAATACTAGTACACTATAATACATTACTACTCTACAAATGACTATATTACTATATTGTTCAAATCTAAATCCATCAAAGTGTAGCCGTTATAAAGAGGGTTTCATCAGAATGAGCAGGTTAGAGACATGAAAAGAATCTATTGATGGAGCTTTGAGCAGCGGCGTTAGAATCCCTCTGAGCATTGGAACAAATAAACGCTGCCGACAGCAGCGGATATTTAATGTTTGTGGTAAAATCTGTTTGTTTCTTGTTGGTCTGAAGTTGTTAAAAGCTCACACACACATAAACAACCTTCACTGTGTGAACTAGAAGTTTCCAGCTGCCAACGAGAGCCACCGACCGTCTCGTGATCATTTGCATCACTGATTGTGTTCTTGATATTTGCATTCGAGTGCATTCCAGCCCGGCAGGACGGCCGGAGAGGAAGTACAGTCCAGAGAGACTCACTACGTTCACAGGACCAGGTTTTAAACTGGAGGTTGACAGGGAATGGAGACGCTGCTCACCCTCCTGAATTGATCAGTTTCTTCTCACACATGAACACTGACATGGTGATGTTCTAATCATACATGCAGCAGCAGCAGCAGCAAACGTCTGAGTGAAAAGCTTCTGAGAGTGAAACTTCCCTGAAATGAAAATACTTTTACTCGTCGAATAGTTTTACTTTAACAAACTAAACCTAACTACTTAAAAAACGATGCTCTATTCAACTAAGCATCAATAATTCAGACATAATCAATCATTTTATCAGCACTTGAATTCGGAGCATTGGACAGTATAAAGCAGAGCGGCTGTCGGCCTCCCTCAGACGGGCCGTGGCAGTGAGACTCACCGGGTGCCGGCGTTCCCTGTATGGCAGCAGGAACTTGCTCCACTAGCTGCGGTCGAACCTCCGCCGCCTGATCGGCGTTGGCCTGATGCTCGATCAACCGCACGGCGGTGAGGGCGTCGGGTCCGAACGTGTGGAGGTCAACGGATACTAACCGCACCAGGAGATCTGCAGGGAGAGTGAAGGAAAACCAGCTGAAATTCCTCCTCTGACTTCCTCCAGGGCTCGCAGGGTGACCTCCTACCGATGCTGTGGTCCACGGAGGCTATTTTGCCGCAGGGAATCTCTCCGAGCTGAGCCAGCAGGTAGAGGACCTCCAGGGAGGCCATGAGCAACATGAGGTCCGGCAGGGTGAGCAGCATCATGACCTCCCGGTACGAGTCCTGGTCCACGTACTCACAGATCAGCATGCCGTTGTCCTCCACCTTGCTGAGGTTTCCCAGGATCTCCATGGCTGGAGGGAGACGCAGCGTGAGTCCTTTCATCACAGACACTCGTCACTTTCGCTGCCAAACAGGAAGTTCCGTGAGTCTCACCTCTCATCTTCAGGAACCGGTCCCTGGACATCAAGCATTTGGTGATGGTGTGAAAGATCAGATGTGTCGTCCGAAAGTCAACAGGATCCAGCTGGAGCTGCCACAAGGAACCAGATTTATAAAATCAACAACATTCATGAGATCCTCCTCATTACTGTGCTCCTGGGGTCAAAGGTCGCTCGTATCTGCATCATTACACGACCGAATTATGTTCGCGGTCACGACGTACACGACGGCAGAATGTGCTCCGGCGTTCACTAAATGGATTAAAAAAAAGGCGTCGCGGAGCGTTATCTGCTCCCCGCCATTCCATTTCTGACATCAAAGGCTCAGCTGACGATATCGGGACTCGATC
The DNA here is from genome assembly GCA_900302745.1 of Parablennius parvicornis. Lineage (NCBI taxonomy): Eukaryota > Metazoa > Chordata > Actinopteri > Blenniiformes > Blenniidae > Parablennius > Parablennius parvicornis. The sequence continues at coordinate 3,130 of OMNM01044556.1, forward strand.
GCACGGCGTCCCAAAATAGAGCCGATACGACGAGCTCACCAACACATCTTATATCAAGACACGTCACGTTAAAACTGAAGCGAGCTCCTCTCCCTCCGTTTCATACGGAGAGGAAATACGAGAATTCCTCCTGAATGAATGTGTGAATGTTTTTGTGTAACGCAGCCTTCTGTACCTGCAGGAAATAAACTGACCCCACGTGACGGCAGCGCTAACAACTCCGTCTGATCCGACATAAACATCATCAGCTTCTCCGGCTTCTTGTTCTTCTTGTTCACTCCTGGTGCACTTGTAAGTTGACACCAGCTTCATAACTGAGCTTGCAGCGATTGCAGCAAATTTGATTATGGCGCTAGAATGTCCACGACGATGTCAGAGTGAATCCAGAGTGAATGTGCTGGAGTTACCGCGTCAAAAAGTTCATCACACATTCACAGCGGGAAGAAGAAACAACCAGTCTACACCAGGCGAGGAACACACAGGTCAGTCCGGACGGCACCACAGGGACGATCAAAAGAGGGTTACACTACTTTTCCAGTGAAAAGGCTTCGTTCTTGTGTTTTCCATTTACACGGAAACGACAGAAATGCTGAAAACAAAGTGTTGAGCACGCTATAAACCAAAACTCTAAAACAACCAAGTCCCAGTAGAACTGGACCGGGAGTCACGACACTCTGGAGGCAAACATTGTTATTGACCAGCTACTGAGCACGTGCAGAACGGCTGTTTGCTGCGTTTCAGTTCAGCGTCTCTAAACCGTTGTGTTTTCAGTGACTCCGAACAACGGACGTCCAAAAAGATTTGCCTTTGCACGTGAAAACTTCAAGTTTTCTTTGTGAAATTGCTATACATTTAGTAAATTACTAGAAATATTATTTGAAGTAGTCTTGTTTTGTAGTTTAATTGAAAATCATAACTGAGTGGATCTCTCCTGCTCACAATCAGGAGGAGGTGCCGCTGAGGAGGAAGGACGCACAATCTTTCTACCGCAAACTGTAGAAAGAACAATTAATGAGCATTTGTGTGAAGAAAGTCAACCACGGAGAATATTTTATTTACTTATTGTTTAAATAAATCTCGGAGAGTGCTTTTTACTTTCTGTGAGTCAATAATCTCTTAACAGAGCACCTTTAAATTGAGATTTTTTTTCTTAACGTAATAGTTGTTATAACGAAGACGACGCAGCTCAAAGACTTCACATTAATATAAACTGAACTCAGGAACCAGGTTGTTTTGCATCAATAAGCAGTGAAGAACACGACTGACGGACTAAGAGGTCAGAAAAGGTCCGGTCGTTCTGGAAGTGAAGGTCTGGCCGCCGGCCGTACCTCAGCAGCCACGTTGCCCAGCGTGTCGAGGCCGAGCTGCCGGAGTGAGATGAGGTTACAGTGGGCACAGAGCAGGAGGAAGCGCAGGCACGTTCGGTTGGCCGCTAGCAGCTTGACGTTGGCCTCCTCGAAGGAGAGGTTTCTCAGGATGACGGCGACCTGCAGCACCCGCTGGGCCTCCATGTCGCTGATGCCCGGGTTCCGCGGCGGGTGGAAGATGCTCTGCCAGCGCCTCTCACACGACGTACCGTCTGCAAACGGAGGGACGGCGTGAGGTCAGTGCCAGGGGAGGAAGTAAAGACTGTATTAACACCGTGGCTGGGCTTGCTCACCTTGTGCCGGGCTGCTCTTGTCCCAGATGAGCTCCCTGACTTCAGCGTCCTCCACCACCTCCTTCCAGAACTGCAGGGAAACAGAAGCAGTCAGTTTGAACGGATCCACCGCAGCAGGAAGTTGCTTTTGACAGTCGTGTCAACAGAGTGGCAGACGGCGCACAACAGGCCTCATTAATCTCCGGCGACCACAATACGACTGTAGACAATAGCAATAGAGTGAGGTGAGCGTGAGGTCAGGCTATGAATAAGACGAGCTCGCTGGAGGTTTAAAAATATAACCAGGAAGCTTCAAAATCACAGCTACGCCACCGATACGGCGCATTTTTCCATTCGCTCACTGGAACCAGAGACTCTATTCCAAAATGAATAATTCATCTGTATTGAAAACATCCGAGGTAGAAGTACCAGCTAATATCTTTAACCAGTAATATGATTTCCACTCAGTCTCTTGTATGTGTGTTTATGTCTCTAAATATCAGGTTAAATAAAGAGACAAAAAACAGCCAATTAAAAACAAAAAGGTGAGATAAATAGTTATTAATCATTATTAATCCAACATGTATTTTAAAATGTTAAGTCGGATAATTTTCCTCCATTTTCTCCAAATTGTCATGTGAATGTTAGTGTGGTGGGATTCTGAGCCTCCACCATCAGCTTCGATCGACACCGTCGGTATAGAAGACGATGGATGTTGGTTGTGCTCATCCAACAATGTGAAAGGTTGTGGGGTTCATGTGCCGTTCCACGACCAGCCACCAGGGGGCGACCGGCAAATGGCTTGACTTTTGAAAAGTGGTTAGCCTTCCATCAGAATAAACAGTTAAGTTGTCAAACCTGAAACCTGACAGTGCAGCTCGGAGTGGGGACTGCTTTTTATTCTAGAAGATGGTGGTGGAGCCTGCAGCCGAGGAGAGGCTCCGTACGGCCGGACGCTCAGAACTCTACTGGACCCTCAACATGTTACAACAACCATGTGACACATGGAAGAGAAGACCTACAAATATTATGTAGTAACACTTGGCGATGTGTCCTTTCTGCTAGAACACGACACAGATAAGAAGAGGTTTTGAAACAGATCTGTAATTTCCACATCAAGATATTTTCTCCAGTTACCCTGACGAAGTCCCGAGAGGTTTTCTCCTTCCAGTCCATCCCGAACACCGTGGAGAAGCTGCCTAGTGCTGAAACGACAGAGGGCACATCACAACACGTGACTCTTCCACCTTTAGCTTTCATTCCCAGAGACAAATCCTGTTTAGGAGGCGCTAAACAGAATCAACCTCCGATCCTCAAACAGAAGAAGAGTCCGTCCTCCAGAGGTTTCATACAGTGACGAGTGACGTCACTCAGCAGATTCTACACTTGTGTCTCAATGGTCATTCTTCTGAGCAAGCCAGAGCACAGTCTCTGAAACATTTTGCATTTCCACGGCAACGTTTTTAAAAGCCGTCTGTTGGCAAGCAAACAGCAGCTAAAATGAAAATCTAGTAGTTTGCATGCCAGACCACGACTTGACGCCGTCGGCTGTTTCTGTAATGGGAGTCCTGACACTGCAGGAAAACATTGTTTTTGTCCTTCTACTATTATTAACTACTAACTATTACTACAACCTGCAGCCCGACTGTACTGGCTCCCTGAAAAGTATCTGCAAATAAAACATTTCATGTCATTTGTAGTTTATTAACACACCAGTCATTTCCAAAAGGACAATTACCTGGACAAAGAGAGCTTCAAGAAATAACTCAAATGAGGAAAAAGGGATAAAACCAGCAGAAATTAAAAAATGTTTTTCATTAAAAAAAAAAAACGCTTTGAAATGGGGGGAAAAAATAGACAATTGCTTAATAGAGAACCAAAAACTAAAACAGCTAAAATGTTAATGTTGTTAGAAATCGATATAAAAAAGGGTAAAAACACCAAAATCAGGTCAAAAAACCACTAAAACGTCTCGAGATGCTTCCTGTTAAAACTGAAACTTCATGAACATGAATTGAAACAGCATTTTGTACGTTTATCAAAACTATACATGAAACTTTTGAAGCTCTTTTGGCCTCATTTTAAAGATAAATGTATTTCGCGACGACAGCACCTCTGGTGATAAAGGTCGCAGACCACCGACCTGCAACCTGAATTCAATGGACCTTTAAACAACGACAACGTGTCTGACACTCTGGCTTCAACAATGAGAAAGGGAGTGATGACGTACAGTCGTCGAAGACGCCGGCGTGCGCCAGCAGCAGCGTGACCAGTTTGGGGTCCTTGTCCAGCTGCATGGCGTGCTTGCTCTCGTTGGAGAGCAGAGTGCAAACGTTGACGGCGAAGTCCACTTCGTTAGGGAGGCCCGAGAGGAGAGACAGCACCAGTTTGTTGTAGTCGCACGGCGCAACGAAGTCCGTAGACAGTCCATAGCTTTGGCGAAGATAGTCTGAGAAGACGAGGAGAGAAAATACAGACGTTATAAAACAGGGAACACCTCGTCACACCGTGTTCAGACTTCAGGAGCTCAACACTACTCAAGCGCCACAGTTTGATTCAGCAGCTTTTAGAAAGATCCTGGAGGAAGTTAGTTTCTCCTATCAGACGAATCGCTTTAGAGTGCACTCCTTTTATATTTCATCAATGTTTCATGGCGTATTTACTTTGTTTCAATACATCCGACATGAAGAGCACGATCCACAACAAAGCTCAGAGGAACGCTGCGTGTTCAACACAAATAGATACACTTCAATGAAACACTCCTGAATTATATATTTAGCTGCAATTACTCAACCTGGTATTTAATGTTGCTCCGCCGGACCATGAGTATCTTTAGTATTTAGTCTTAACATGTTACACAAAGTGGATTTTCCTGCACGACGTAAAACAGCAGCTTCAAAACGGCACTTTGGGAAATTGGAGACGATGTTCTTCCCTCAAACCCGGCGCGGTTTGACGGCACTTCCCTCTACAAATCAAACGCAGGGTAGAATGTTGGCTGCGTCAGGGGGAAGCTGGAACATAGTTCCTGCGCTGGAGCGACTCACAACAACATTCCGATATTAAACTGCAGAGAAGCTCAGCTGCTGCTGCAGAGACTGAAACGCTCAGTGACACGATGTTGGTCCTGAGAAACCCGGTCAGAAAACATCTGGCCACACGGAGCGGGAACGCAGAAGCACAGTGGGATGTCAGGGCTGGGAGATTTGGCCTAAAGAAATCAATTAAAAAAAGATTTTTTCGAAGGAATAATTCGAGTTTCGATTGGATTGTTTTTCTAAATGCAGCTAAAAATGATTGCAGACATCAGATATATTGACAAATGTGCAACTTTTTCAATATTACAGGTTGTACTATTATTACATAATGCCGCTCGACACGCCAGCATTTTGTAATAACTGTTGCTATATGTAACAAATTATTACATATTCCACCATTGTTACATAAAGCGGCGCTGCAGGGCCTTTAGCTTCTCACCTTACAATAACCTCTGCACTCTTTTATGTCTTAAATAAAACATCAACTACTGCCGTGACATTTGACCTCTGCAGGTTTTAAAGAGTCAGAACGGGACGTCGGGCGTCTTGATTTAAAGATCGCAGAGTGTAAACGTCTCCAGCTCCTCCTGAACACCTTCACTTCCTTTAGCTTCAGATTTATTTTGTCTTTAACGGACTTTTAAGCGAACCAAATGGGGCACTAAGCCGCTCGGTGGAAACTATCTTCACTTCAAATTAGCGTGATGAGCCGTGTCGTGTCTGACTGAAGGAAATTAACGTTCTCCAACTTTTAATTGTGTTTGATTCAGTTTGCCTTTGTGGCTTTTATCTTAATAATTAAAAGACCAATATGAAATTCTAACTGTATGGAGAAGTCTCGTCTGGAATACTAAATCCACACGACCCTCTTTGTCAGAGTGGAATTACTTTGTCAACAAAGAGGCGAGATGCTTGATTTTCTGCTATCAATTACTCGGAGTTCTGGTGTCATCCCCCAGCTCGCCCGGTATTTCAATTTGGTGCAGGGTCTTTGTAGACCGCCGCCTCTGGAAACCAATCATAACACCGAGCGGAGTCCTGCTGAGGGAATTTGATTTCCATGCTGAAAAGGTTTGTGCAGAGGAAATGTAATTCAGCCCAGTTGCTGTTACAGCAGCAGCTCGTCCTCCGGCGCCTGCAGCGAGGTGCAGAGCGCCGCCGCCGTCTGACAGACGTGGCTTTATGAGCTGAATGAATCGACGCTTGTCGCAAGCCTCGGAGACAAAACGGGCCGAACCAAAAGCCGGGTGAGAGGAGAGACTTCCAGAGCAATTGTCCAATAATTAGCCATGACTGAGCCTGCGAAGCCACAACAGCAGGATTCCAGGCGCAGGGTCCCACTACATTACTGCTGCGTTTAGAGCCAGAGCCCAGGGGGACGACGGGAAGCGTCTGAGGGTTTTACGATGCAGTGAAACCAAAAAAAACCTGATATGAGCTGAATGCAGACATCAGACTGCAACAGGGAGCCGTTTCCAGGATCTGCCCGAGATCTCACGGAGAGTTGGCGGCTTCGCTTCATGCATTTTTAAATGCATTTATTTTATGTGTTTTGTCAGTTCTGCTCATCAAGTGGCTTTAATCCCCGCTGCAGCACTGAGAGGAATAAAGACGTTCAGGAGGGACGACCATCCTCCTCCCGCTCACCGAGCTACAATCCAAACACTTATTTCAAGTGTCGCCAGCTCGTCTCAGCAAGTTTTACAAAACAGACCCAAGTTTTCATCACATCATGACTTTTTATCAACCTTCACTTCCTTCAGAAACACTGAAGGCTTCACGACACTCAGCAGTCGTCTGATCAGGACTGTTAGAAACTCAAAAACATCTTGAGCACGCGAATATTTCTGTCACACTCTTTTCTTTAAAGGAAGAAAATAGAAAATAGAAAAAGGTCTTTCAACATCAAGACGCCATGTGAACTCGGTCACTTCTTCTCCAGAAGCAGACGAAGTCTGAAGCAACATGTCCGAACCACCGATCACAAATCAATGAGGTCATTCAGAGAATCGATGCACTGTTGAATGTAATGAATACTTCCCTCTGGGATTAATAAAGGATTCCTAGTCTGCATCATCAACATTAGCTTTAATCTTGTAATCTAGTTAATCTTATTGAAAGATTAACAGAATAACTGGTTCTCAGTTGTTGCTGTAGTTTAACTGTTTACACAACGATGCTCGTATCCACTGAAAACACAACTTTTGAAAAAGCTCCGACTCAGTCTCCATGGAAACGGTAGGAGAGTCAACCTTTCTGAAACGCGGCTACTACACACACACACCTCGTAGTAAACACTAGTAAACACTTCTTCTTAAAGTCACGTGACCTCCAGGCCAGATTGTAGCGTAGCACCAACAATCTAACTTTGTCTATAGAAATGGCCGTGTGTGTTCTTCAGGACAGTATTCTAGCATATTATGGTTTCAATACAAAAACAAACACCACCCCCTAGTGGCCTGGCATGCCAACTACACCGTTTTCAAAATGTTGCCGTGCAAGCACGAAAGCTTTATAGAACCAAAATGATGAACTTGAAACGTGTAAAGCTGAAGAACAGCCCGATGAGCGGCAGGAGGAAGCTGGACCGCTACAGGAGACTTGAAACAAAACAAAAGTAATGAATGACGCCTTTCACATCCAGGATGTCGTCACCGTGCGTTTCTTTAATCCTTCCACCCGCCTGTGTGTGTGTGTGCTTGTTCCAGAAACTCAAACCTTCCAAAGGAAAGTGGCTCTCCTCTGCGTGGGCGGCGATGAAAGAAGAAACAGCTCTAGACGGAGTTGACCTCTGTCTGAGGTGTGTGTTTTCCCTCAGCGGTCATCTTTTGGAGTCAATTAGCTCAGCGGGCAGCGTGATGATTGTTAGAGGCTGCGACTAAAAGGCTAATCTGAACCGAGGCGGGGGAAAACTAACAAGTGCTTCCCTCTCGCCCTCATCAATAACTGCTGTCAGGACAGCCAATTACCTCAGAAAGCAGCGCCGCCGTCACCGCGACAACACGGCCAGCGTAGTGGACAGATCTCATTCACCGCGCATGACCGGGGGGGGACAGGGCAGCTGAGAGGTCGATCCGAGCTCCACAACACCACGTTCATAATGTGGCGTTTTATCGCCACCAAAGCAGCTGCACACACTCGGCTTTAGAAAATGATTAAGTCAATGACAGAGTTTGAGTGGGCAACTTGCACACACACACACGCACACACACGCACACCCACACACACAGAAGACGACAATTACTGCATGCTTCACAGCCTTGGTACAAACCCAGCAGTGCTGAGCAAGGTGAATTAAAGAGTCACTGCGTAATAAAAGTGATGAATGTGAAGGACGATTATCAGTAACGGGACAAACCGCTCAAAAACTCCAGGAGACCCAAGTTTTGATTCAATAATTTAGTTTTAGTTTCTTGTCTGGACACGCAGATCAACTTTTCAACTGAAGCTTATTTCTCTCTTCCAATGTTTCCAGAAACAAATTTCTCTGAACTATTTCAGTAATAAAAGAAAAGGTTTGAGTCCGAGCCGCCATGTTGGTTCAGTTTTAACTGCAGGAGCTGACAGGCCTGACTGATGCGTTCAGGTGCATCACGTAAATCTGCCCTCCAACATGTTAACGAGCTGCAGGGCTCATATAGTAGTGACGTAACACGTTAAATATGATTAGGACTTGACCGATACTGCGTTAGCGAGCTGGAAAGTGCAAGTTTCGACAGTGCGGCACCGACATACTTCGACCCGGACGGTTGGAACAGCAGAACCAAACTGGACGTCATTTTGTTGGGCAGGACCCGGAGCCGGGACTGATGAACTTTCTCCTGGTTCTTAAGGATGAATCGACCTTAAACGGACTCACAAAATGTAACAAATGTTTAGGAAAACATCGTCGTCCACACGGGGCCTGACAGTAAAATGTGTCCAAACCCTGCAGAACTAGTTACAGTTTCACCAGCTGAAAAAGATCCAACAACAATCCAGACTTTCTCTTCCACACTCGGCGATGAGAGGATCCATTCTAGGAAATATACTCGTTTGTTTACTCGCCGAAAGTGAAGTGAGCAAATCAATACCACTCGTGACTGAACTATCAATGTGGCTGGCATCAGCAGCCTGCAAGTACTCAACATCTTACTACAAGTGGACGTCTTCAACTAGCTCGTCTGCATCGAGCATCACTTCTAATGTACAAGCAGATATTCTGCAGCGCCGCGTTTTCTCAGCCCTGCATGGTGCAGAGGATTCCCCCGGCTGGAGGACACGCCCCCTCCTCTGCTCCGGCTTTATCACCAACTCCACTCACTGGGATTAAAACCTCCAATAAATACATCCTGAAACAGCCTGGAGCTGCAAACTCTCTCATACTGAGACTAAAACTACATTTCTGTTGAGGTTGGACGTCTGGAGAACATTTAGGTTTTTCACAGTTGTTAGAAACTAAAACTTAACGGACACATTCGTAGACGTAGGCAAGTTAGAAGCTTTACTTTGTCCTTGTGGAAAACATTTTTTAAAAAAAGGAAAATTCTTTTACACGAGGCTACAACTGGCATACATGTTACACCTTATCTCAAGAAATGCTAATAATCTGTATTATAGTTCGTCTTCATTACATCAACATTACATTCAGTTTGGTGTTTTAAACAAATCATTTTTCAGTTTTTACTTCATATATTGTGAAAATGTGATGAGATTTTAATAATAGTCCAAACTTTGTACTCCTTCATAGCTAAAACAGAAGCTGTTTCCCATTTCTAAAGTATATTAAATGTTGTATTAACATAACTTAATGAATATTCATATTTTTGATGTTGAAGTTTGAAGTTGTGACGTTTAAGAAATTGGTCCAGGTCTGAATGTGTGAACATCTTGTGTGAAGCAGGAGAGTCTGCAGACCCAGAAACTAAATGATGCCAGTAAACAGAAACGCGACATCTCAGTGGAACTGAAAGCAACCGGGACGTGTTTCTATCAGAGCAGGGGACTCACTTCATCAACCCACCAACGGGAGACGGTTCCTACCTGATACAACGTGTTGCTGGTAGTTATACGAGTTGGGAATTGCACCGATTGGAAGAGAGGCTTTGGGGTTCCCCGGCTGCGCTTCTTCATCATCCTCGCCGAAGTGGTGGACTTTCTCATACTTCTCCAGGTATCTGCAAAGAGGAAGAGGAGAGCCAGTGAGTGGACACCTTCCTGCAACACCTTCTCATTCCTGCCTGATTCCAGCAGGAGGTGATGAAACAGGATTTAATTACTCCATAATTCACTTTGGACTGAGACTGTCTGCGAGCAGGTTGCATCAGAAGCAGAAGAGCTGCAGAGGAAAACGCGAGAGCTTCGCTTTGTCGAGGAAAAACCTCCAACTGGCGGCCATTGAGAAAATATGATACTGTGACAATAATCAAAACCCGAAATTCAACTTTCAGCTCTTTTATGGTTCTGAATATAAAAGCTGTTATTCTAATGTGTTGCTGATGGATAGTTTTAATCACAGAGCAGGATACACTTAAGATTTAAAATCTTACTTTAGCAAATATGATTCAAAGTTAAATCTGTTGGAATATGAAGTACAAAATATGAGATTTGAATTCAGGCCACAGAAGAAAAGGAAAATGACATAAAGTCAGTTAATGCAGTGAGCCGTGACTGACGAGGAGATATCAGACCAACTCATACTTAAATAGTTTTCATCAAAACTAGAAAATGTAGGACAGAAATGTACCTGAAAACACAAGTCACATACAAAAAAACATCAGTTTTAATTTTCTTATACGTGAGGAAAAACAAGGACTCAAGTTCAGACAGACGGTTCTTTGGATAGTAAAAATGTTTTTGAAAATATGAAGCAATAAAGACATTTTAATAAAAAGTTATCAAATTAAATGTGTTTTTTTAAGCTGGACTTCAGAATATCATCCCACTGCAAACGTCAGCAAAGAAAACGTAATAAATCTCAATATTGATCCGTGTGGAAAAATAAACGCTGCTCAGTCGGATTTTCTTTTAATGTACAGAAGCAGCATTTTAAAGGTTTTTCTTCATGGTTTCAGAGGTTAGTTATTTGTGGCGTAATAAGATATTAGATAAACGGTGAGGTTGTCTGATACACTCTGACCAGACACTTTAGAAGAAACGCTCCAGTAAAATACGTGTGTGTGTGTACGAGTACGGCCGGACCCGGAGGAAAACCTCTAAACGAAGCCCGACGTAACGAAGCCTCCTGGAGCTAAACACAGTGAAACATACAAACTGTGTCTCGGTGTCGTGTCTGCTACTCCAGAGATTTATTTTGAAAAATGACTGTTTTCTTTGACATTGCTACATTTTGGTCAGCGGGCCTTATGTTTGACACCCCTGATTTATTCTGATAATCTGCCCACCCAATTAATAAAAATGGGGAGATCAATTTTACAAATGCCTTTGAACACAGTTTTATTAGATTATTTCTATTCAGGAATAATTATTTTGATGGAGCACTTCAGTGGGTGAATGCAGCTCCTCTCATAACGCCACTGAAACACGGGGGGGTGGTTGAATCCAGGGGGGTAACCAGAGTGTGATTTGCCCCCGCTGGTCCACACATCCATCAACCTTTTGATTATTTTACCAGCAGGGGGGCGACTGCATGGTGATGAAGATACTTCCCCAGCATGTGTAATAAAGTCTGAGTGGAACGGGCCGTCACCTCTCGCACTGAGAGGCAAAGTCACACAATAACTCCAAACTCCTAAATTCTGCATATTCAAAATACAGAGTCTCACCAACAGCAGATCCTGAGTAATAAATGGAAATTTGTAGATGGACATTTAAAAGTAAACACTGTAAATCTCTAACATCTGAAAAGTTAATGATTATTATTATTAGTTGCACTTCTTCTGCTTTTATATCAGTAGAAAGGTTTGAAATGAACAGTTTTGTTCATGTGAGGCCAACTCAGGATGTTGATCAGCCAACGTTGCAGCTCCACTTTAATGTGTCCGTTATAAAGAACAACACGACCACAGTGCATGTTATTTACTGGGCTCACTTCAAAAGCGCGGGGGTTCCCCTAATTTAAAGATAAAGCCTGTGGAGAGACGTGCTGCGTTGTGACATACAATAAAACCCCGTTGGGCCGCGGTTCTGGACGGTTGGCGGCTGAGCAGGAGACGGATCTGGTTTTGTGAACGCGGCTGCTGAACAAACGGCCGACTGACGCCGCCAAGAGCCGGCAGAAGAGTGGTGGACCATCTCCTGCTGAGGACGTCCGATATCACTATTTTT
>OMNM01044560.1:0-13422 GCA_900302745.1 Parablennius parvicornis
TGGTGTAGTGAATTTACATCCAGTTTATCTGCTCACTGTGACTATGGTGTGCATGTACAATATTCCATCTTTCAGACAAGTTGTATTTTCATCATTTACTTCTGGAAACCGCTTTCACAAAATGCTGGGTTTTTTTTTTTTCTCAGAGACTCTGAACAGCGTTGCTGTGCTAACAAACAGCCAAAATGCAACAAAAGTTTACCATTTTCACTTGAAAACGTAAAGTGAACTTGGTCTCGCTTCAAACATGCATTTTTGAAACGTTGATGGAAAGTGGAGAAACCCCTTGGAGAACATTCACAAAAAAGCCTCCATGCCCAATCAGAGGCATTCTCACTATGAAGCAATAGAGTTGGCTTTTACTTTGATGATATTACTATATGTCGGTTCTTTTATTTTTTTTTATATTTTCACCACTTTTGAGTGACTCACCTAGTTTAACTCTAAGTGCCCCCCGTGCCCCGCCCGTAAAAAATCCCTAAAACCTGCTCAGGATAGAAATGCTTGCAATCGTGCTTCCAAGCTCTCGATAACAAAGCAAATGATGAGACTGTGCGAGTGCACAAGCTCAGAGATAACAACATTTGAATGATGAAAACTATTTGTATTGGTTTTCTCAAAGGTATCCAAAGAGTACCACAAAAGATTATTATATCATTAAGATATATTTAACACGTGTTCCACTTTATTTTTGGGGTCCTCTGTCTAAATTTCACAGAATCTAGCACACAGTCTTACCAAGGTTGTGCCAGATGCCTCGTCTCACTCTTAGCTCAAGTGTCCCACATACAGTGTGAGAGAATTGCTGGTTACACTGCTCTTAGGACTTGCAGAGAAGCAGCAGGTTAGAAAAAAAAAAAAAAAAAACACCTCCCAGGAGAAATGATTCAAGGTATTGGAGAGTCGGAGAGGCGAATAAAGTGAATGCAATTTCAAAGGGGAAATAATGGAGGTCATGGTGTTTGATGTTCCTATGCCGGTCACGAAAATAACTTGGTTGATGATGGAATCAATCACACCTCCATGGCAGTGAATGTTAATGACGATATGTTTCGTTGGGTTTTTTTGCATTTTTAATAAACAGCGTTAACATCAGACCCAGTCATCTGCAGCTCCAGATAGAATGAAGTGCACTGATCTGCAACCGTACCAGCAGATATCAGCTGACTGAAGCAGTAATATTTGAAATGTGACAGGCGTTTCTTTTTTTTCTTTTTTTTTCTCTACTTCTTCTTTGTTTTCTTTTTCTTTTCAGTGCCATTCTTCTCTCGCGGTTTTTGTTGTGATAAGTGAACACAAGGTCAAAATGGAGTTTATCCTCTGATATCACCTGCCAGTCCAGACAAGAGAGCTGCTCACTCAAGGTGACATTACTTTGGTGTCTGTACTCAGCATGCCACTACATCTTTCATTTCCTGTGAGCTAAAATTTACAACTTATCCTTTGACAGGAGGAGTAAACATCTCTAATATGACCCAGGCTGTGATCTTCCTGGGTAAACAAAAGAAAACCTGCCGTAGCCTCTATGATCTTTGAGAATCCCAAAGAAAACAATAAACAAACTGCTTCTTTTGTTTTGATATATTTTAAATATGAACCTAAGGCCCTTGAAAAATGACTTTAAGAACTATTAAAGCTTCAAATTGAGAAGGAAACCATGCAAAGTATTCTATTCATTGTAAGACCCGGGAGATTGACTGACTAAATTTCTGTATTTTATGCCGGCATATTGGAAGGTGAGAGGCACAGAACAAATAGTGCTTGAATAATTAGATGGAAACAGTGATAATTGATAGCCATAATAGCCTTGAGATTTGGGAGAGCTCATGACATTTTCTTATTTCTTCTGCAGTGGCACTTTATCGCTGGCCTGGAAAGTTACTTAGTATGCAATGGATCAATCACCATCCTCAAAAAGTCATTTAAATTAACTTCTTGGGCAGATATCTATCCAGAAAAGTGGCCAACAGAGGCAAGGGACTATCAGAAAATTAAAAAGGACAAAACGTTTTTCTGTGTGAAATTGAAATGGAACAAAACTGAGCAAACCGAAGCTACACAAACATTGTAAGATGTTCCCTGACATACTGTCTTTATCCCCCCCGTCACTGGATGTTTTACTTTCTGCAAATGTAAACAATGAGAGGCAGTTTTTTTTTTTCTTCTTCTTATATACGGGTCTCATCATCATCACCCCCAGCCCTTTTATTGACAACCACACCAGCTGTTTATTGATGGTGTCCGAGCATGCCACCATGTCGTCGTCAAAAACATGACAGCTGAATTAATTTTTCAGTGAAACACTGTCCAACTTATTAACACTTAATAAGAGCCGAGGGTTAAACCTGACAGCGCCGGCTCAGTCCCTCCTTTTAAATGAAGAGGAGTCCAAAGTGAGTGTTTGATTCTCACTAAATAAAAATAAGCCAACGTCTGCGCAGTGCATGTCTAATTGCAGATGAAGCATCAAATTAAAATGTCAGGGACTGGTTGGAGAAGCAGTGGCTGCAGAGTCTTAGGGTTTAAATCTATGTTTGAGATTATGCCATTTTCAAGGAAGGTGTAATTTGTGCCGCAGTACTACCAGAGCAGCACCATGTTATTAGTTTCGACAATACTCAGTCATGTTAATGTTGGTGGAGGAAGGAAAGGCTGCATGCCACCTAGTGTGATGCGAGTAACCCATATATCTCATCACCAATTAGTATTAGGCTGTACTGTAAAGTGACAGCAAACTAATTCATAAATACTCTAGCAACATGAAAGAGGAGGGAAGCCATCCACAGAAGAAAAATAAACTGTCAGTCCCATACAGATACGGGAACATCAACAGTGCCTTTCCAATTACTTCAAGGTTAACTGTGAACCACTAATAACTTCAGGGAACCGAAGAAACAAAACATTGTTAGCTAATTACATAAGCAAGTCATTTAGACTGATTGATGCTACATATTATTCAGTGCTCCCACTCTCTCCCTCTTTCTGTCCCTCTCTCTCCCCTAATTTTTCCCTTCTATATACCAGAGCACAGCATAAAAGCTGTGTTTCCGTTGGCAGCTGTCTCAATGACGGCCCACACTGACACAATGAGACACTCTCCCAGCTCAGCAGTAAACCACAATCAACTGGTGAACAACTGGCACAGATTTATCATCATCAGCCCAGGACCAAAGCTCTATGTGTGAGCCGACACACTCTGCAGATAGCGAACTGCAGGCAGTGCCATTACTGTTTGAGACAGGGGTCAACTACTCTGTTGCTTAGCTGGGAAAGAAGCTGAAGCAGTCCACATATACATTATTAAATAAGAAATACACATATTTATAGGCTAATTTTTTAGCCCGATTCGATGAAACACTTTTTTTTTTTTTTTTTTGGACAGCTTTATGCAGATGTCATATAAGCAAGATGCTTAAAGGGAGATCATTTATGTTTATTGCTATTTCTGGTTGCCTCTTTTGTCATTGAGGCCGTGTTATGTGCGCTCTCTATACTCGGGCAATGATATTTATTTTTTAAAACAGCTCATCCTGAATACAAGCCCAGTTGAGATCTGAGTTTATGTTTTAAATTGTTATAAATAAGCTCATTAGGAATGTTGATTTGCAGCCAGCGCTGTTTCTTTTGAGTCGTGAATATGATTTACAGCTAAGGCAAAATACAGAGAATATTAATTTATTTCCATATCATGTGTGGGTTTGGTACTTGCTTCTGTCTGAGATAAAGATGAAAAGCAGAATATGGAATTTATGGCAGTGAATTACTCGTAGATGTGCTTGAGCTGCAAATGAGCACTCAGTGATCTGATTGCCAAAGCCCCTCAAAATGTACTCATCCTTTGTTTGTTCATCAGACGTGAATGTAACACATTCTTAGCCCTGCACATGAGACAAATTTAAATCATTGGTAGCCCCTTCACAAAATTATGTAAACAGAACAATAGCACTGTTCGATGTCACTAAAAGCCCCAAAACCTACAATGGAGCTCGGAAATAGCAATGAGAATGCGAGAGGACTGACATAATATGACTGCACAGCATGATGTTCCCGGTGAACACAGGCTGCCTGTGAAACCCAGTAGATCTCCATTAAAAGCTGATGTTTTGTAAAAGCAAAGCGGGAGCTCCTGAATTACACTGCTCTGCTTTTGCATGGAAATATCATGCGGCTGGGATGAACCGCTCACAACAGCAACACATTGAGTTTCCAACTTATTTCATTATATTACACCTTTTGGAATATATTTGAGGCAGACTGCTGTATATAAAACTGTTGCCTGTAAGTGGAAATGAGGTTTGAGCAGCCTGTAAATGTTTGAGGTTCCATAGCATAATGTTTCCCCCTAGTGGTATAAGATCTAAAATAGCTCAGGCCCTGGTGCTGCTATTTAGAGCTGCCATAGGCTACTTATCTTCTGATTAATCAAGCAGTTATATTTTCCTAAATAGAGGTCTATGCATGTTTACTCTACCGACAAGAAATCATTTTTTGCCTCACAGCCAGCTTGACTTTCTCCACAGTCACAAATACATAATAAATGATGACTGACTTAAACACGGTATATTTATGCAACCTGCATAAATATACCCCCTGACATAAACGTATTCTTTTTAATTTTGCTGGTGAAGTGAAACATTTTAACGAATGGTCAAGGTGTCTCTTGGCTTGTTATTTTCTGTAACGTTTCTGAATTTTGAGGGAAAACCCCATTCACAAATGAACGATAGCAATGATTGATGAGGGAGCTGGAACAGATAGAGGGATGGATGACCCCTGCATCATATCTTCAGACTACATTTCCTCCAAAATGTGTTGTTCTTACTACCACTGATTTCCTTTTTTCATCTCATGGCATCTGACAGTCAAGATAAGAAAAAAAGAAAACTGAACATAAGCTACATCTATTGAATCAATCTCATCTAATCACCAAAATTTAAACCGATACGAGTGTAGACGTCCAATGAGAGTGCAGTGCATTACAACATCGCTCAACTTCGTGCTTTGAGAGTTTTCAATGAAGAGGATGCATTAACATTGAATAAATAATTAATTGTCAAAACGTTTTCATTGATGAAATAGTAGAGTTGTGGAACCATCAGTGTGGAATAAGACACTTTATATGCAGTTTTCACAATGAAAAAAAGAAATAGAGAAAAAGAAAGAGGTGGCTAATTCCACAATACAATGTGATTTTAACACATTGTAGTGTTGTGAAGAAAAAAAAAGTACTGGTGAGATGCAGTGTGTAAATGTCTTTTCTGATAGTGTCAGCACCTTGAGTTACAGTAAACAAAAGATAGGGCAACATGTGACCACCACACACGCATATAATGGTTTAGCACGTTGTGTTTTCATGCCTTTGGATCCGGGGGTTTTAAGGTTGTGGGAGGATGTGCCTGTTTGAACCCCTCCGCCTCCGCCATAGTCCCCCGAACCCTCATGCCACACATGCTTTATCTCACGCCGTATAGAGATTTTAGTTTTAAAGCCACAATTGCCATTTTTCACACATCATTGGATATTATTGTAAGCAGCTGTTTAATTCTGGTGCCAGTTTGATGCTTTGATTGGAAATATTTCATCAATCTTTATATGTAGTCGACACCTGCCATAACTATCACGCAATCTTTTTTCTAATGCAATTTCATTCATCTCCATCACACTTACAATAAATCAGTGTGAAAATGTGTGGTGGTTTATTCAATTAAAACCAAACAAAAAACAAAACAAAAACATGTTACCTTCCTTTATTTACCAACTGCTGAAACTCCCCCAGTGTTTGTAGGTCTGTGGTCACAAACTGAACCTTCCCTCATGCAGTGACTGACCCAGACTAAGGGCTGTGACAGCTGCTCCATCACTAACACAATTATGTGACATTACTTTGCATAAAAGCTTTGTTTTTAGTCTAGATAAAGATTTCTAAACGATCCTTTCACCAAGAACTTGTGTGTTTGAAAGATTTTAAGTTTATGGAATTTCTCTAAATATTTCACAAAGTTGGGCGGCATTGATATTACCATCTCAAATGAGGAATTCCATTTATTGAACATTTAATCTAAATACTCAGAAAGGAAGCAAATAAACACACTTCCTGGAATGTCAGACTGTCATCAGATGACATTTATAGTCTATGCTGGTTTAAATTATTCATCAATCAAACAAAACTCAAAACACATTTTCGTTTCATAGTCAAAATTATAATCATAAGATGAAGGGAAAGGCCGGGTCACAACTGACACCACACACAGTCTTTTGAGACTGAAATTACAATAGTATAACAAAGCCCTGGTGATAACATCCCGTACATTTGTACATTTTCGTCTGCTTTCCTCCTGCCTCAGCAGACTGACATGTCTCACATTTCATCTGTTCTGTCAGACAACAGTGTAGAAATGAGCTCTGTATGATCCAGATGACGTCCTAATGAGCAAAATGAACACAAACATTTGTTCTTCAAAAACTATCAAGTAGGAAACAAATTGTGCTTGTTTGCTTTTTTTTCTTCCTTTCTTTTTTCTTTTTTTTTTTTTAAACACCAGCCAGACAATTTAAAGCATCCAAAAGTCAATACTCACACTTGCCAGCTCAAAAAAAGATGGAGTTGCTGGAAAACATTACAATGTGGGACAGGCCTGAAGCAACAAACGACATTGATTCAGAGATCCCTCATCTTCTCGTGGTTGATACGCCACAGAATTGTGTCTCAAACCTGAGAAGCTAAGAGGCCATAACAACATAATCACAGTCATAGACTTGGCTATTTGTCAAATATAAGCCTAACACCACAGGTGCAGAGGCTAGAAATGACGTGTGCAGATCTGACTCATTTGTCAGTGGACCACTGATAAGCTGAAAACCTGCTCTAAAACACTTGCTTTCTAGTACCTGGGGAGATTTGAAATGATGTGAGAGTGACTGCAGGATGTTATTGGGAAATTTAGAAAAAAAAAACAAAACAAAAACAGAATATTGCATCTGTCAACTAAGGCTCTCCAAATAGACACACTTTTAATAGCAACCTGTATACATAAATATACCTTGTGGCATAAATTGTCAGGTCACTGCACAACTTATTTGACCTACAAGGAGCGTATAAAGCAACGATGGAGGGAACCATATTGTATTGATTGATAAATGCATTTTCTCTCTGTGTACAATTGGCTATCTGTCAGACCAGTGCACATCACCGGGGGCACAAATATGACCTTCTTTCTTATTGCTTGCCTTTTGTACTGCATGGCCTTGAATCCCCAAGTTAATAACTTTGCCGTTTCCAAGCCATCATGACTTTGCAGAATAGAAGTTCTGAATTAAAAAAAAAAAAAAAAGGTGGTTAGTCAGGACAGCCTAAATATGGAATTAGTTTTAAACATTGTCCTTTATTCATGAGGCATATTCGTAATGTGTGAGAATTCTGTTTAGTGCTTTACAGTTATGTAAAAGGAATCTAATCCACTCCATTCCAGCTTTTATCACAGCTATCAAACACTAAAAAGCAGGTATTTATGCTTATGTAAATGAGTGCTGCTCTTAGCCCCTGTTTCCTGCAGATGAACAGAAAAAAGGAGGAAAAAAAATCACTCTGTCTCCTATCAGATTCCACTGACGGTTCTTCTTCTGCAGCACTTTTTGAAACTCTTTATTTTCTCTTAAGGACTGTCCCTTATATAGCTATTATGTAAGTTGTAGCAGGCCTTTACACTTGGCTCATTTGCTTTCATACATCAAATGCTCATTTAAACTGACCTTAGAAATAATGAGGACAGAATACTGCAGTGACAAAGTTGTAATCGAGCACAGAAAAAGCTGTTAGTGTTGCACATTGTTTAAAATGCATACCTCTTGTTAACCTTTCAGTTGCACGACTCAGGAATAAATTGACGTTTTTTTCCCCCCACTCTCTTCTATGAAAAGTGATATTAAAGCAGGTCTGTACATCTGAAGTTGTTGATGAAACCCATGCATTTCCCCATGGATGTGGTCCCTTGATTGAGAGATGTATCTAATTGATTTTTTTTCTTGCATAATTTAGCTCCCGTCTTCTCTGGCTTATTGCAAACGTGTGTCCTGGATTTACTTCCATGTAGTCCTGTACAGCTCTATTTTTGGAGATGTAAATGAAAACGTTACTGCTTCAGGACTGAAAGTGATAGAGCTGCAAACTTTTAATAGATGAACAAGTACTCGCCAGTATTTCAAGCTGAAGTATGTCAACAGTGTTATGGTTTTTAAAACTCATCAATGCCTCATCAATAAATCACTCGGTACCAGAGACAGTTTGCACTTGCCCTACATATTCAGGGTCGAATTGAACTTAATAATTCGAACTGGTTCTGCAAATGTGTTCCATTAATGTCAGAGTTACACGAGAAGATTATATGTCTTATTTTGTTATTTTTTGTTCCATTTTCTGGACGGGAATATAGGTGAATATATACAAAAGAGCTGAAAATTTGCTCTTACAGAAATAAATGACAGCCAGGGATTCCTAATACATGGTGTACTGCGTTGTATACAATGGTGAAAATTATTTCAAAAAGGAGAAGCCGGTGTGAGAGCACCCAGTATGATTTTGTAGGAATAATGGTTTATACTTCATTTTCCACTCCAGCGCCAGCTCTAGTCTCTCGTTTGCATGCAAGATACTCCACGGAGAAATCCAGGAGTCTTCAAAGCTAGTCTCTCAGGTAATGGAGCAGCATCGGCTTTTACATCTGATCATCAGTGACTGGAGTCTTGATCATGTAGATTCAAACTGGGAAAAGAGTTCAACGTGTTTACAAATTCAGGCTGGGGTTTCTCATGGTAAGGGAATCGTGTTTCATCTTCTAACCCTAATACTTCTCAATTAAAATGATTCATTGTCACATTTCATTATACTTGTCATTATATCATATCTGAGAAAAAAAAAACGTTTGAAAAAAGAGATGGTTTTTCATTTTCATTTTAATCACTTTTATTAGATAAAGAAACAGAAGCAAACATTACAGAATAAAGAATAGTGGAATTTACAAAACATGTAACATGATTGTAAAAGAAATAATAGAATTATGCCCATTCATATTATTTACAGCAATTTGTTAACATTACAAGGAGATATTTACATCAGATAATTACATGTTTCAGGTTTTCAAGATACTATTTTCAAAAAATGGTTGCAACCTCCAAGGCTGTAGCCACAGTGATAATATTTGGACTGTGTTTGTGAGCAGCACCTCCACTGCCAGCATCACGCTGCGGCTGAGGGAAGTAAGCAGGCAGAGTTCTCGTCCTGGAAAAGCTGTGGTTACTGTTGCGTGATTTTGGACGATTCGTACCGTAACTAGATTCATTCCAGGACTGAAGACCACCATGAGGAATTTTGAAAACGGGCACTGGAGAGAAGTCCGCTCTGTACTCATCATCTACAGGGGCTCTGAAGCTGTGTGGTAGTATTGCACAGTAGGTGGACTGGCATTCCCCAGATAGGTTGTTAGCAGCGCCTGAAATGAGAGCAAAACAAATAAAACATAAAATTATAATTCATTGATCCAGATTTTCCATTAACTCTATTCATCATTCATGTTACACTGATGAATGTTTAGGTGTTGCTTAGTCACATATTATGTAAAAAACTCAGGGATGAAAACTCACTTTTAGGCCTTGGTTGGAAGGTGCTGAAGTTTTTCTTGCCTCCATCCCCACTGATATCAGAATCACTGTCGTTGAAGTCGCTGTCCCCTTTACCACTGTCCTTCACGCTCAGCTGGTCAGTAGTGCTGATGCCACTGCAAATGCAATCAACAGATACAATATGAGATACGACTGCACAACATTAGCTTGATTATTGATGTCCCTTTTTTCACACGTGTGGCCTGGATTTGTTTCTAACCTCAATATACAGAAAAGCTATAAGCAACAAATCGAACACGTTAGCACATGTTAAGTATACTCAGTGAAATTCTACCGTTTAAAAAAAAAAAAAAAACCCTTTTAGACGGAATTTGTGAACTTGTCTTACCTCACTTGCAAGCAGTACTTGTCACCTTGCCACATGGATGCTGGTTGGAAATGCTTGGGGGGCAGGAACATCTAAAAGAACAAATAAAGTGACAGCAAACAGCTTAGTGTCCATGTCTGGCACACAAATCAAGGCAAAGCCAGGAAACATCGCGCACTGATGACATTGCAAGAGGAAAAAAAAAATACCATAATGCACTTGACTTACTCTTGTCTCAGAATCTCTGCTCCTCTCCTCGAACACACAGGAATCATCCAGAGACAAAGAGGTCCTCTCATGGAAGAAGCCTCGTTGACCTGTATAAATATTTGGTTCCGTTGACCCGAGCATGGGCATGGGCATGCCGTCAAACAGGCTGTGGCACACTTCTCTCTTGGTGCCATGACCTCTCCCCCCACGGCTGAGTTTGCATGTGACAACAACAACCACTATTGCAATCAGCAACAATGCACATCCCCCACTGAGCATAATAATGATAATTAGTGAGCCATCCAAACTGGAGCCTTTCTCATCACTTGACCGCAGCACAATGACAACTTGGTCTTCGGAGGGCTCTGTGTCTGATACAACAAACCTAATAGTGGCAGTGCTCGAGAGCGGGGATCTGCCATTGTCACTCACTGCGATTTTCATTTCCAGCACGTCTCCAATTTCAGCTGTCAGCCATTGTTTTACAGCGATTTCTCCAGTGTCTTTGTTCATTGTAAAAACCGTTGGGTCACCTTGTATAATTTGGAAGGAGAGCTCTCCATTCACTCCCTCGTCCTGATCTTCAGCTGATACGCGGAGGGCAAGATAGCCTGAAGGTGCATTAAAGGGCAAAGGGATATCAGCAGAGTCATTCAGAAGGATGGGAAAGGTGAAGTATGGACAGTTGTCATTTTGATCTACAACTCTAATCCTGATTGTTGATGTGCTTGACAGAGAGGGGGAGCCTTTGTCTTCTGCTTGGATAACCAGCTCAATCTGTTGAAGCATCTCATAATCAAAAGACCTTAAAGTATACAAAGACCCTGAGAGTGAATCGACTGAAACATAAGAAGACAGTGGAGAACCTCCAGGCCCCTCTGAGTCCACGAGTTTGTAGGATACTTTGGCGTTTTTTCCCACATCAGGATCTCGGGCCACGACTGTGGTCACATAGGAACCCGGGATGTTATTTTCCAGAACTGAAACTTCATAAAATGACTTACTGAAGAGAGGGGAGTTGTCATTTTCATCTGTGACACGGATTGTGTACTGCCTGACAGTTTTAAAAGGTGGGCTTCCAAGGTCTTCTGCCACCACAGTTAGATTATATTCCGGGATCTTTTCTCTGTCCAAAGTAGTGGTAGTAACGATCATGAAAGTGTCTCCATACGCCTGCTGCAGGGTGAAGTGGTCATGCCCGAGGAGGCTGAGGCGCACGTACCCATTGGATCCAGAGTCTCTGTCCGAGGTGCTGATCAGAGCCACGAAACTCTCTGCAGCTGCAGCCTCTGTGATGTATGCGACTCCATCACTGCTGGACGTCATCGGTTTGATGCTGATTTCAGGCGCATTGTCGTTCACGTCCACCACATCTATCACAACTTTGCAGGTTGACGGCACGGAGTTTGCGCCCAAGTCAGACGCTTTGATGTTCAGCTCGTACGACCTCCTCTTCTCAAAATCAACAAGCCCCTTCAAGGTCACGTCTCCGGAGTACGGGTCGATGTGAAAAAGTCGCGCAGCTTCTGGCGACAGACCCTCAGAAAACGCGTAATTCACCTCGCCGTTGATGCCGTCATCGGGGTCAAATGCGTGCACTTTGAGAACCCGGTGACCCACTGGAGAGTCCTCGTTCAGCTCAACCTTGAGAGAGCTGTGCTCAAACGTCGGACTGTTATCGTTGAAGTCCAGCACTTTAATGTTTACAGTCACCGAGCCGGACCTCGCGGGGACTCCTCCGTCGTACGCGCTCACCTCCACCGTGTAGAAGTCCTCCACTTCGCGGTCCAGCTCCGTCACCAGAACAAGTTCTGCAAACTTCACGCCGTCCTCCCGCTCGCGCAATTCAATGGCAAAATGAGTGGAGGGGGAAATGTTGTAGCTCTGGATGTAGTTTTCACCCACATCCTGGTCTAGGGCGATGGGAAGTGGGAATCTTGACTCCAGCGGGACGTTTTCCACAATCTCCAGATGTGTCTCGTTGCTCACAAAACGTGGCGCGTGGTCGTTAATGTCTTTCACTTCGATCTCCACGTGGATGAGGAGAAACTTTTCTCTGGAGAAGGCCACGGTATCGAAGGTGATGAAGCAACGAGGAGACCTGGGGCAGAGTTGCTCTCGGTCAATTAGTTCTGCAACACTCAGAAGTCCGTCGGTCTCCCTCATTTGGATGAGAGACGAGTTGTTTTCTTGCATGAAGCGGAACGACGTGTCAGGGTCATCGGCTGGGTCAATCTTTAAATCCTGAGACAAATTTCCTATCTCTGTCCCAGGTGTGTCCTCTTCATAGGTGAAATACCTCGTAGTTGTGCACTGAGCAGTGCATGCAAATAAAGCAAGCACCGTGCACAGTCCAGCTCCTGCAACCCTGACAAATCCCATGTTGAGAGGCTAGAAAAGATCGCCTAAAAACTCATGAATCATTCAAGCAAGCCGCCACTTGTGCCGTCGTCTGGTTGAATCACTGCGGTGTTGTTCAACTCTGACTTTGCAGGGGGGACTATAAGCCTGGGTATATGCAAATTAGCCGCCCCATTGACCAATGGCCTTTTAGTGGCGCAACAAAAGGACAGTGTGTGTGTTTGTTGAGTGCTGCTGGCCCCTGTGTGGTTTGCAAATGTTCATCAGATAAGAGTCTTAATCAGGATGCAAACGGTTTTACTTAAACAGGTCTGCGAATGATAATTAAGTAATTAAATTACTATAGTTTCAGAGTTGGGGGGAGGGGGGGGCGCTGCACAGCTACACACGTATATATATCTTCATAAATGTGACTGCCTGGCACTAGTTTTTGTTTGTCTGGACAGCTTATTATAAAACATTTAAAAGTCCAAGAATATTGTGGCAGCCGTGCTGTAATGTAAATATACTCATAGCAGAGATATAAAAACAGACATATATACTGTTTGTGAAGTGTACTCTTAGCATTCAAAAGGATAATAAAGATGGAAATGATTTGTATGCTCTGTTAATTCAAACTTGTGGATATGCATGGCATTATCAAAATCCTTATGAATGCATACTCAGAATCTGTTGAGCATAACAGAAAAACAGCTCAATATAGGCTATCTCTTGGGGCATTAATAATAACACCATTAAACAAATTCAAGCAAATGCCTAATATACTCATGAAGGAAAATTTACACCACTGTTGAAAATAGTATTTTATCATGGAGTAATGACGTCTAATGATATCCATTGTTTTTAAACTATACAGACATATCAAACTG
>OMNM01044567.1:3894-16223 GCA_900302745.1 Parablennius parvicornis
AAAGCTTAGAGCTTTAAGAGCAAGCGGTGTTACCAGAAACTGGTTTAAATCATAGACTGCCAGAAGATTACAGAGGGAAAAGAAAAAGCTATTGTTTCTCCCTTGTCTAAGACCGCTGTGGGCCCTTCAACACGACCTGAAATGCTCCCTGGTGAGGAAAGATGACAAATCAAAGAACTTCTACTTCTTCTTCAAGGTTTTTCAGGGTTTGTTAAAAGTACCAGTATCAAGGCAGTTCTGCTACAAGTATTTCTTATGTTTGAATAGTTGATTGTCTAATTATCACAAGGTTGTTGGTTCAGTTTCTCATCTCTTACCGTCCAAATGTCCTTTGGCAAAGGTTTTAAACCATAAATTACTCCTGTGTGTCCATTGTCACCATTTTTATGTGAAGATTAAAATCAAGTTTGGTTAAAGAAGCACATTGAAAAACAACTTGCTATATAGTTGATTCAACTATGAAACAGAATTTTACAGTGCAGTACAATAAACCTGATCAGGTCAATAGATTAAAGGTAAAACAGGATCGAATTTGCTGTTATATGAAAACTAGTGTTTTGATTACGATTGAGTTTTTGTCCCTTTTAATTCAATTTTTCTCATATGCAGGCAGGCAAACCAGCTGTAATACACCTACCTATTCATTTAATCTATTTGAATCTTATTTTTCTTCTTTTGGGACCATGTTCACACAACCAGATGAAAGCCATGCTCCGGAAAGATGTCCAATGTCTTTTGTTAACAATTCAGCAAACCATATTTGCAAAAATCGCAAACATTTTAAAAGTTCTCAATTCAATATGACTGGGATTTTTGGGATTAACACTCTTAATGCCATGAGACTTCACCAAGCTTTATCATAGAAACGTCATTCACAGTTTGATCTGGTAACGAAACTGTCAACTTCATTGATATGAAACAGTATTTTCATAACTGCAATGATTTTAACACAATCTCAGGTTTCATTTTAGGAACTTTTCAGTCCGTCTCACACCTTATAGTGGGTGTGTATTGCGTGCAATAGTTAGAGCCAGAGTGGACATGAATTCTTCGACAGTGTTCACTCCTCAATTTGCCCCATGAACTTTCACGTTAACTCAGATTCAGATCTTCTTGAGAAACGCTGGTTTCACCACATATTTATTAGCACAAGAATAAAATGTAGACATGTTGCTCGATGTTTGTTTGACCGTAGGACTGACGGTCCGACGGTTTCATCTGAAGCAGTTAAAAAGTGAAGAACATTTCACTTGTTTTTTTTTCTCGAAGCGATCCTACTTTTATGCCTCTTTGTTTGATTATAACACATGTTGATTGGCTTTGTGCCTGAACAGCTCCACATTAACAACCTGCCCTGTTTTTCTTTCTGCTCTGGACTCTGCTGCAATTAAGCAACGGCGTGCCGTTCTGGCAGCTTTGCGACAGTTAATACGATTAAACAGCGGCTCCTCTGAAGGGACCTCGTGGCTCAACACGACAGTAAACTTTGACTCGGCCGACCGGTCCCTCGACAGCTCCCTGCTAAGGATGCCCTGAAATAATCAAAGTTTTATCTGACATCAATGAGAACAGGCTCAAGCAGCACTGACATCAAATTTGTTTGAAGATAAAGTTTCCCTGTGGACCTGCGAACTGTAGGAACAGAACCGTCTTTCCATTGTGATTTCGAATGCTTCTTGACTCCTCCGTCGTCTGTGGCGGCCTTGTTCATTTTGTTCCTGGCAGATAAGAGGGCATTCATCTTTTGTCTTTTGTCGAGTAATAAAATGATTTAGTCAATTAAAAGTCCACCAAGTTTCTCTGTGTGGAAAAGCTTCTGTCACATTAAATTATCAAGCGCCTGTGCTCTCGCCTTCTCAGGCTCCCATAAACAGACACTTTGTTCGTTTCAGTGTTCATTCTCAAGATACAAGAGGACATTGCGTGTACACGTGGGATGCACCGATGGCACTTTTTCAAAGTAAAAATGAGTGTATAAACCTTTAGCTACTTGCCGAGTACCGATACAAGTACTCATTAGATCCTGTCAATAGAGAATTTTTACTGAAGAAAATTACAAAAACTGTGTAACATCTCTGCAGTTGTGTTATTGTTGGAATAATACAATGATGAAGTACTGTCGGTTCCTATTATTTGATGGTACTTTTTAGAGCGAGATGGCATGTGATTGGCTGAGAGTGGAGAAGGAGGGCAGGTCAGGTGCTCCACGTGAGGAGATGGACTGCCTGTAGCGTGTTACTTTGGCCTCTTTAACACTGCAGGAAAATGCGACCCAATTGTGACTTTTTTTACTCACAGTGACTCATATACGTCCTGTTTTGTGGCCGTGTGAAAGCTCCAATTCAGATTTTTTCACACCGGACCCAGGCCTCGTTCATCTGTGGTACCAATTTGGATGTTTTTCTACATGTGACTGCTTCGTCATCTATGCGTGACCGCTGGAGGAAGCTAGTCCACCACAATAAAAGCTGTTAAAAGTTGTGCTCTTCTTCTTCTTTTTTTTTTTACCTTATTCTCCGTCTTCTTTCCCTCGTCATGTTGTCTGGATTTTATCCACTTTAATTTAACAACCACTTGAAAATGAAGCTACACGTGCTGACCAGCGTTGCCAGATATGGCCGTATCCCTGAATCAGGGAGCGAAACCCTGCTACCTTTTAACTTTGTTTATTTCCTGCCTTTGTGTGTTCATGGCGTGTTCTTCATCACATGTATAATAGTTTTAGAGTTTTAACATGATTCCTACACAGGCTGAGATTTGGGCTGGTTTTTATTGAGGTCTGTGGGTTTTACCTTGTTTGGGCTGAAAACAGCGAGTTACATCTGGCAACCCTGGTGCTGACCAGCGTGCCATGCGTAAATAGCGTGCTCGGCGTGACTTAATGTTGTCATCTGCGCTCCCAGGGCCGGAAAACATCCGGTCCGATCACATTCACACGGCAGGTCGCGTTTGAAATGATCACGCAAATAAATCAGATTCCAGCAAAAAAAAATCTGAATTTAGCATCAAGATATGCAGCGTGAACACTGACGGATGAAGTGGTGTGTCTGAAAATAGTCACGACCTTCATTCTGTTCATGATAGACGTTTTCTCCAGAAACGCCAAACGACGCAGGTGTGAGAAAACAAAGGTGCTAAATCAGCCGATCTGTTCCCGAAAAGAGAGCACGTCATTCCGCAAAGGTCGTCATCAGCCCGGAACTATGTAAAGGTTCCGCCATCCTGCTTGTCAGCGCGTCTCTCCATCAGCCCGGGTTCAATGACAGAGACGAGGCCGGGAGCCATCAGTCCAGATGACAACAGAAACCATCTGCCCCCCCCCATCATTAACCCTGCTGGCAGCGTCCCAGCCGCTGCGCCGACACAGTTCGTGGCGAGATATGGATGAGCCGCCCTGCTGAAATAACTGGGAAAAAAAACTTGACATATCCCGGCACAGACGGACGATCCCATCATGGCCTGGCACATTTCGATGGAAGCCGCGACAGAACCGTTCTTGACATTTGCTTTTTATAAAAGTGCTGCAGTGCCGCCGCCTGCAGAAAATGTCTGAAAATGGAGCAGATATGGATATTTTCCCTGTCGGGGATGGCGAGGATTTCTCCTCTCAGCATGTGTCGGGACACCAGCTGCAGAAAATGAAGTCACTCTAATACGTTTTATTGCCATATGCTGTGATTACACGTTTGCACAATAGCACAGTTGCGCTGCCATTATCTTTCATTATCCGTAATCTTCTGTGAATGTAAATCGGATCTAAACGCTTCGGCAATTTATGTGTATCTATGCAGTGTCTGAGGCAGCTAAACGGAATGAAACATCTGAATGCGGGTGGCGTAGCGTCACCTCACAAAGTGGACAAACCAAATAAAAAGGGGTTGAAGACCAACAAGCTCCATATTTTCCTAACTGAACAGGTGGGGAAGAGGGGCGGAAAGGACGAGGCCAAGGGAGGAAATAACACAACCAGAACCAATAGTACACAACCCAGTCTCACTCCAAATTGTGTGATATTTACGTTTGTACACAGCTTCACAATTTCACAAAATTATACAAAATGTTAAAAATCTAACATGGGTACATTTATAATAATAAACTTCATAAATCACATGTCTAGCAGTATTAAGTAAAATGTTTTTTTCACACTTTATAGTTTGTATTTTGACAAAATGTTTTGTTTTTTAAATTATAATTTTTTTTTAAAGATTTAGTTATGTTTTGTAAATCAAACAGGTCCGTATTTAATGCATAGAAGCATTTTTGTGGTAATTGATTTTTAACTGAATTTTATTTGTCATCAAATGTTCAGCCTTTGAGAGCAATGACCAGACAACAACTGAAACCTGCAGGACGTCTTATAAACATAATGGATCAATGCAAACAACATTTGTAGGAAAATGTATTAATATGTATTCAGGAAGTTTGCAGTGAAGCCCTTTGTATTACTTTTAGGTGTTTTCTTTAAACGTTTCAAGTGAAAATGTATTGTTTTTCTTTCAGAAGTTTACAGAAATGTCAGTGGTTTTCGGAATGAAAGCACACACACATGAACACAGAGTACGATACGCTCTAAACATGAACAATGAGGTGTACACAGACATACAAAAAGTTACTTTTTCAGTGGCTCTGAAAAGTAGAGACCCAGACATTGATTGAGATCAGGTTTCATGTTTTGGCCACATTTACTATCTTTAGAACCAGCCTTAGTTTAGACATTTCAGTAGCAGTGTAGACACTCGATCCGAGCATTTCTGTTTAAAATTAGCAAAAAATAGCAATTTTTATTGTCTGTTTCACACTTTGCAAAGTTTGTTGTGTCTGCTTCGGGTTCCTGAGCCATATGTTTGACACCTCTGTTCTAGGTTATAATATATTTAGATCATTTGAGTTAAGTTTGTACTTATGTCTCTAAATTCATTTACAGCTCAGCTTATCAACACACTTGATTCCTGTGCGTGCGGTTATCTTCAGACATTATCTTTCAAAGCTATCCAGTATGTTATAAGGTTGTTAAATAAACGTTTCTAGAAGACTGTGTGATCCTTGACTCACACTAAGAAACCAGTTTCAACAGCATATTTCTTAGTTTGTTTAATAAAAGTGAGCGATATAATCTGACAACATTACATTTCTGCTTGAGGACATAAAAATGTATGAAAAGACTGAGATGAGAGGCAGATGTGAATTATTTAGTAGTTTTTTTTTCAGCCTACACAGTCGAACACATTAGCCAGTTTACAGATGAAGCCACAAGTCTTTTATCTCCCTGCAAAACGCTGATGTACATCACTATTTACAACTTTCTTTCATCGGAGGCAGTGATGTGATATTAATGACACAAATCTGAGAACAAAAAAAAAAAAAATAACACCATCATCCGTCGGAGGAGGACGTTTTAGAAAAGATTTTAATTGACTACTTCAGCACAGTTATTTTCTTTGTTTTGTTTTGTTTTTTTCTTTCTTTATTTGTTTATTTCGTCTTGTTCTTGTTGTTTTTCCTTGTAGCTGCTGCGTGGACTCCAGCAATCCGATTTTAAATTCACGTTACAAAAAAAAACCCAACAACACGGATCAGAAATAGTTACAAAGATCTCCCTCAGGCACACTGGCGTAGATGTACAAATTCTCTGCAACATTGTGTTCTGAAAGAAAGCTGTCAGCTGCAAGCAAAAGCACAAGCACTAGATTTTACAACCTCTTGAATTGATCCGAGAACACTCTCTTGCATCGTAGAAGTCAGTCTCAGCTGTGGAAGTGGGTGGAAGTGGTTCGCACCCTCAGCTCAGTGTAACGACCCAGGTTTTCATTTCAGGCGAGAGATTGAATGTTTTACAGTTATTTGTGTGATTTGGTGACTCTCGCGCCCCGTTTACATGACAGCATTTTCAAGTCAAGTTTAGCGGGTCTGTTTATACAACAGCGGAGCTCCGAGTCACTGAAAATTTTTTGAAAATGACTCATGAGGAGGAACTATTTGAGAATGCTCTGGATCTGTAGAAATTGGAAAAATACAACTTTTCTGAAATGCCGCAACTGCAAATAGTAAATAGTTCTTCTGTGAAAGTGAATGCACAATAACAACAATGACGGCCTCCTTTGGGAATTTCTTAAGAATAGTGGACGCAGAACTACACTGCGAGCCGAGCTGAGATATCAAGTGCTGCTGACGTGAAGGCCAACTACTGCCATGACTCAGATTGAACCCAGATTCAGACTCCAGTTCTGTCTTATTGTGTCATAGAGTTCATTCAGAAAAACTGCTGTTGAACCCAAGTGAAGAAGAATAAGAAGGGAAACAGTCATCAAGGACTGCGAGAGTGGTGGGAAACCATCTGGATAGATAGAACCAGCGATGGATGGCGGTCATGCAACTGCTGTTAAACTGCTGTTAAACCCAAAACAATTGAGAATCCATAGGAAGAACAGGTATGTGGG
The DNA here is from genome assembly GCA_900302745.1 of Parablennius parvicornis. NCBI lineage: Eukaryota > Metazoa > Chordata > Actinopteri > Blenniiformes > Blenniidae > Parablennius > Parablennius parvicornis. Next base: position 10,332 of record OMNM01044567.1, read on the forward strand.
ACACAAACAAGTCAGGCCTTGTCAAAATAAAATAGGAAAAACAAACAGAGACCTTACAGAAACACAGGAGGGACATTGACAGCGACCTTGCTGCAAACAATTGAGCCAGAAAGCCGTAAAAACATTCATAATGCAACACCTATACACATTTTCTGGACTTTAACTGATTTTGCACACGAAGGTTTCATTAAAATGCCTTAAATTTGTTGAGATTTTTTCATTTTCATTATTAATTGTTTGTTTTTTGTGAAAATATAGACATTTTGATCACGTACATACTCTGCTCCACAACAAAGTAAAAGCTTAAAGGTTATTTATGGCACTATTTTACCAGTCAAGATACATTATTTCTAAGAATTTGACTGTTATATGATTATATGTATATACAATGGATATATAATCCCATATTTTATGTGCAGGCGAATGAAACAAGAGCAATCGAGCTGGTGTAATGGCCAAATAAGAGAATGAGAAAAAATAAATTTAGTTTGGACTCTGGTCATTTTTCTAACCACTGAAATAAAACCCTGAGGTGATTACTGCTGTTCAAAAACAACAAGAAGAAAAAGGGGGGGAAAAAAGTCTTTATCCATTTGCTTTTCTGAAAGGAGAAAGTCTGAGAAATGCTCGGGCTGATATACGAGCAAATGCCCTTGAAAGTAGCAGCGTATCTTCTGCGTGCGAGCAGTTTCAAACCAACGGTGAAAGCACCTGATGGGAGATACGATCTGCCTTTGAGAACATATTTCCTCCTCAAAAGCTTCAGCCGAGGCTTTATAATAAATGTCGCAGCAGGACAGCAGAGGTGATTGGAAATACCTCCAACATGTTGCTTCAGATATTTTCTCAGCCGAACTATAAAGCTCTGAGTGAACAATATAAAACTCCCGGGAGGAAGTGTTGGATAAATGGATAAATGACTTATGGTACATGCAAGGTGCCATTTGCAGGGATGTGTCCGGTCTATGTGTCCCTCCTTCTGCCTAAATCCACCAGATACATTTCGTCTGGAGCCGCAATTTTTACCTTTAAAAAAAACTAGTCTGATGTTCCATGACAACAATTTAAAAAATCAGACGTATTTTTTTGATCAGTGGAGGATTTTAAAAATAAAGTCATTTCTAAGTCATTTTAGCTGTTGTTGCTGTTTTCACTGTTTTGACTCTGAGGATATTTTTGTCATTTTTTTTAATCTGTTGCAGGTATTTTAGATGATTCACTTTAATGAAGATGTTTTAGCTTTTTGAGTCTTTTAAAAAATTAGAAATTACATTTCCCCCTTTATTTGTACTGATTTGATTCAGCGTTTTTTGCATTTCTGCCATTTCAGCTGTTTTAACTTATTTTGTTGTTGTTGATGAAATTCTGTTTTCAGACTGTTTTCAGTTTTTTTCTTTTTGCCAGAAGATACATACCCTTTAAAATAACTTTTACAATTTGCAAATAAAATGAATATGATAACTTTGTTTGAACATTAGATTTTTTGACGGCTTCAGGGAGCCGTGACGGCAGGACTGAAGAGCCACATGTCGTAAGTCTCTCGCCCAAACACATGGAGGAATAAAATATATCTCCCCTACACAGTTATTAAAAATACTTAAGCTATAGAGATGCACCGATACGAGGTATTGGGTCTGATTCTGGAAATCCACACTGGGAACTATTTCTAAAAACTGAAGTGGAAGTTGACCGAGCGTCATCATTGATGAGATGAACTGTTATCTTGCAGATTGTAGAGTGATATAAAATCATTGAAAGTGGATGTGCATCGCTCCAGTGGAGTGTTGCTACCCCAGATTTTTGACATATAACAGGCAGACATGCGAGTACAGTAAAGAAACGTCTTGTACATGGATGAAACCAACTAATATTACTCTTGTCAACCTGTGAGGAGTAGACGTTTAACCTCTGCACTGCTTCCTACATGTTCAGATAAGACCTTAAGGCTAGAAGAATTGGTGACGTTTCATGTCCTTAATCATAATATAATGATAAAGACGCTCCAGCATTCACTCTGAAGAGGCCATGCCCTTTCTCTTTTTCCCCTTCCAGTTATTCACTTAATTTTCGTCTCCGCCTTGAACTGCTCTTCATGTCTTTTGCGATTACACGTTTGCTGCTCTCCGTCTTTCTCGCCCACGCGCACTTTTCAAGTAGCGAAACCTTGCCTTGAATGGCGAGTTATTCGCGTTGCGCGCTCTTCCATTTGAGAACGAGCAGCACTAGAGGATAATCCGGCGGTGCCCGTCACGAGGAGAGCTCTCGACCAGCCATCAGCGCCGTGAACGGCCGCTGAAGCATTCTCGTCGCGTTTGCCTCTCCAGCGTATTGGCGGCTCATCGCAGAAGGTTAGCGGTGGGGGATTGACTTGTCAATATGAGGAGTGAGGCGAAGAGTGTGTGTCTGTGAAGGAGGAGGAAACTTTGTGGGTTATGTGTAAATTGAAGTGAACTGAGTCGCGGGAGGTTGAAATAGCAAACATTAAAAGCATTACTTCCAGCACAGCAGTGTGTAACAAAGCGGTTTAATTGGCTCAATATAAATAGGAATGCAACATGTCAGTTCTAATTAAAGCATTGATAATTACAGTCCCTTCCAAGAAGAGGTGCTGGTGTGTGTGTGTGTGTGTGTGTGGGTGTGTGTGTGTGTGGGTGTGTGTGTGTGTCAGGTGCCCTTTTGCTGTTTAAATTGTCTCTTGTCAAACTGAGAATGCATCGGCCGGCCTCGCTTCTCCTGTTTGCATCTTTCAAAGTGACAAATATTGATGCTAAAATTACACAACTTTCTTCTTCTTCTTCTTCTTGTCGGCTCCTCGTCATCTCTTTATTCTTCTCCCAGAACAGTTCATTAAAAAAAATGGAAGGCAGCAATTCCTTCAACTAAAACCGAGAGCTACTGACATTGTGGAAACCCCCCTTTGTTTTATTGTTTTATTCTAATGCATGTGCCGCATGCGACAGCTTACATCTGCCAGGCTTTCTGCTCTGCCATGTGATGAATTGATTAGAGATGTATCCCCATGAATTATTAAAGAGACGTGTTTAGAGATCTGTTCCTATTTGAGAGGTCACGGAGCTCCAGAAGTGGTTTGAGAAATAATTATGTGGTTAATTTAAATACTTTGCAGGAAATCTAACTGTGGTATGCCAAGTAAATCAGGCAATTACATTAAAAAAAAAATAAATAAATAAATAAATAAAAAATCCAGGCGCAAGTTATACAAACCTAAATGAATTCCTTATTCTGGTCAACACTGGCTTCTAGTGATGAAAGTCTGCAGGTCATAGATTACGCACCGTTTTATCGTCGCTACATGAGTGGAGAAAGACAGATGTGGGACGAAGGGGGCTCGACAGCGGCTCTCCGTGAACCGCCGCGGACCCGGTCTCAGAGAAAGGACTCGGGACATATTGCTTCGGTTAATGACTGGTGACACTTGCGAGATTTGTGATCTCTGAAGGTCGCGCCCCCCCGCTGAAGTCACACGAGGAGAGGGGGGTGAGGGGAATAAGTCGTGGGCCGATTCCTCGCTGAAAGCTGTGGGAACGTGGACATTGTCGTGATTCATCTCTGTCTCATCGCTCCCGCTGCCGGGGGAACGCCATGGACCACCGCTCTCCGTGACACGCTGCTCGCTGGCCGGCTCCACGCCGCCGACACCGAAATGTAGGGAGGAATGGACGTACTCTGTCTTTCTCTGCTCCGGGAGGCGTTTTCTAGTATCGAGCAGACCATCATGTCACCATTGTTGTTTATCAATAATCAATACGAACGGAGAGTTATTCTTGTCGTCGCAGCTCTCCGTCCACACGGGCTTCACTCTTGGAACAGCTTTTTTTTTTTTACTCACTGCTTGGGCAGGATCATTCTACTGTACACACACACACACACACACACACACGAGGAAGAAAAAAATAGATGTAATTTCATTGTGTAAACATACGCAAGAACACATATTGATTCATTCCCACAGAATCTATTTGAATTAAAAAGTGTCGCTCTTTGTGTCAAACACAGAGATATAATCCGATTAATTACAATTTTAATCGACTCCCACCACAAAAGAAAAGTAGAACCAAGGATTACTCGGTAGAGCGCAGAACTTCGCAAAACGCCACATTTGCTTTCGGAGCCGAGTTAGCGTTGCAGATTTTTGGGATTAACTTGGAAAAGGTTACCCGTTAAAATCCCCCAAGTCTAATCAAATCTAATCAATTAGTACTTGGGATGATGACAAATCACATTTAATGCAATTCAGGTTGGTAGTTTTTGGAAAACGTTGGAAAATTCATACATACAAACCAATAAATGGATAAATAAATTTAAAAAAGCACGCAGATGAAAACAACTGAGAGAAGAGGCCGCCATTTTTGTTATCCATCTACCGAGCATGTGCAGAAGCATGTGCACCGATACCACCTTAAGAATCAGCCTCTCCAACCATTTCATGAATGTCAGTGTCAGTGTCAGCGCAACAAAGCGATTCAGGCCTTTGGCTGAAGAATTCTTGGGCGCAGTGATTGAATTTGATGCAGATTGGAAAAGCTGAATGTTGGAGGCAGATGTTAAATACGTCAGGTGGCGTTACCTTAAAAACGTGGCACACCCCTGTTACTGGCTGTCATTCCTTTTACTTGTATTTCATGTTTTATGTGTGTGGAAATCAATTTTTATTCACTCTGAGACGGAGTGAATGACTTTGGTCCCGAGTCCTTGTTGCAGTGTTTTTATTGTCGACAAAAGACAAGGTCAAAACGAGCAAAACGCAACACAAGGTCCCGCAAACTCTTATCCTTCATTTGTTTCGAACTGCTCGACTCAGTGGAAATCACGAACAAACATTTCTGCCCCGGTCTCTTCTCGCCCACCGGTGAAAGCGTCCGTCATTTTATGCTTCCCCTTCGCCTTGCGCACAGTAAACATATTAAAGAGTCACTCGAGGATTCGGAGGAATTAACCACGCTGGATTTAAGCGACCCTATCGCTTGTGTGCTTTGTCTTCATTAACCCAAAGATCAATATGTCATCGGCTCAATTACGACAGACATTGATGACATTGAGCCCACCATCCTATTTGTTCCGAGTCACTTCATCCCCACCCTTAACCCTCATCACGGGCCCTTCCTAACGCCCGCCATCTCCCGCCATCTCCCGCCATCTCCCGCAGGGCAATTTTCATAATGGTGTTTGAGGGATAAACAAGAGCTCGTTTTGATTGTGTGTGCAAAGCTCATGCACCCGCCCCTGTGGGAGAACGGTTAGCTACCAGAGATGAAAAAATAAATAAATTATGTAAGTAAATAAAGTATAAGTAGTATTCCTGAGGAGGTAAAGACAAAGAGAATACCACTAGACCTCCGCCATTTGGCCGGAGGTCTAGTGGTATTCTAGTTGTCAGTGTAACAAATGCTGTTCAGAAGCTACAGAGATATTTCTATGTGCATACTTATTAAGGAGGAGGGGTCCTTCAAGGATTTCTTCTCGATAGACATAAAAAAAAAAAAAAAAAAAAAAAACCCAAGAAGACTTCTTTATAAAATACAACAAATCACAATGAGAGTCTCAATGCCGGACTGTTCTTCAAGTTTTCAGCTTCTGGACATTTCCATGCATTTCAAAGCTTCCCCCCTTTTTTTTTTTTTTTTTTCTTTTTTTTTCCAGCGCCAAGCCATTTCAGCCCAGTTCTATAAAGAACCATTTCAAAAGGGCTTTACATTACCCCATTACGATTTTCAATTTCATCATGCGGCGGCAGAGACTGAAAAAAAAAAGGCTCTGATGTAGGATCACAAAAGTGCAGACTTGGTGCTCCTCAACAAAAAGCCGGCGCCGACGCTCCTCGTGATGCAAAAAATAAAAAAAAATAAAAAAAAGTAACTTTTTTTTTAAAAT
>OMNM01044576.1:0-15268 GCA_900302745.1 Parablennius parvicornis
CCTCTTCAGTCCTTTATTATTCTCTTCACTCCTTTACCCTCCTATTCACTCCTTTACTCTCCTCTTCACTCCTTTACCCTCCTATTCACTCCTTTACTCTCCTCTTCACTCCTTTACCCTCCTATTCACTCCTTTACTCTCCTCTTCACTCCTTTACCCTCCTATTCACTCCTTTACTCTCCTCTTCACTCCTTTACTCTCCTCTCCTCTTCACTCCTTTACTCTCCTCTCCACTAGTCCAAACTTTCAGAGTATAGAAAAAGTATCTGAGCGGCGTGTTGACGGACTTCCTGCTTCATTAATTTCTCTGGATTTCTTGATCTCCTTCTTCTTCCCTGCTCGTCTATCACCTGCTGCTCCTTCTGTGTTAATGAGTCGGTCCTCGTCAGTCCTCGTTAGTCCTCGTCAGTCCTCGTCAGTCCTCGTTAGTCCTCGTCAGTCCTCGTCGGTCCTCGTTAGTCCTCGTCGGTCCTCGTCGGTCCTCGTCGGTCCTCGTCGGTCCTCGTCAGTCCTCTGGTGCTCTCCATCCTCCACATGCTGTCCTGAAGTTTCCTTTTAAGGCTCCATCAAAAAAAACAAAAAAAAAAAAAAAAGCAGTTGATGGTATTTGTGTGTATGTTCTCGTGGATAAAGTGTCTTAACGCCACAGCTCAATCGGCCGTTAAAGCTTTTAAAAGCCTCTCCCAGTTTTGCTTCACCAGTTGGAAAACATCCTAATTCCTCGTGTGTTTCGTTTGTCCGTCGACTTGCTTCTGTTCCTCGTCTTCCCGGACGACAGCTCAGCTGGTCGTTTCCATCTTCTCTCCGCTCGTCGCTCTCTCTTCTGCTTCGGCTCGTTAACGAGAACGTCGGCCGTCCGGCTCCAACAGCGGCGAAATAAAGCTGAACTCCGCCTCGTGCTTCGTCGGAAAGTTGGGGTTTTTTTTTTCTCCTTTCCATTCCTGAGATCTTCGCGGTTAGGCAGCGTGAAGGTGAATCCAGCTGCTCGCTGTCCGAGTTCAAAGTGGCTGACGTCTGCATTTAGAACAATGACTACGTCACGTCGGCTCGGTTTCTGTAGTTTATGTGGATACTTGTGGAGTCGCAGAGCGGCACAGCAGCTTGTGTTCACGAGTTCAAGCTTCAAATTTTAGTCTCTAAGTCGTGAAAATAATAAACACCTGAAGGTATTAAAAACGTCCGATGGCGACTCTTAAGGTTTTAGAGAATCATCGACACTGATAAAGTGATGCTGACGATTATTGATCGATTGACTCACTAATGTCCAGTCGTGATAATCATCTGTGAAGCAGTTTAAAAGGCTTATCGCTCACCAAGGTGAAAAGCCTTTTGCTTAATATCAATTTTTACTTTGAGTTAATGTGCTCAGGCTGTGACTACATACGGAGTACGTGGTGCCGATTGGATGCCGGTTTATTAAAAGCGGATTCGGATGGCGTCTTCCGCCAAGCGCCGACGTTCACTCCGGTAATTGGTTCCGTTTGTGGGACCGGATGGAACAGTGATTAGCGGCCACGCGTCTGGGAGGCTCCAGATGAGCAGTGAATAACACGGTAATAACGACGCTACGTGTTGACTCGAGTAAACTATCCTGAGTGGGCCGTGCCGGATCGCTTGAGCAGCGAGATGCCGGCCCGGGAGTGTGAGAAAATGAAGCGCTGTGAATTTTAATGGCGGTCTGAGAGCAGACGGAGATTCACACCTGCGGGGAAACGTCGGCAGCGCCGCGCTGCAGAGCTTCAAGAACAGTTTAGCATAATAGTGCAAAGATCAGCGCCAAGGCAGTGAGGAGTTGGCACCGCGATACTGCGAGTCCAAGTCATCCAGAACCGGGTCTTAATAAAGTCACCCAGACGGAGGAGGGAACTTTATATAGCACACTGCCAAGCATGAAGGACTGCATTAACATACACACACACTGACAGTGCTGACAGTGTAAACGGCCTTCACACACACACACACACACACACACACACACACAGACCAAAAGAAAAATCCCCCAACAAACACTCAGCTGAGTGGGCTTAAACAACAAAGCGGTTCCTGCTCAAGTCGTTTACCAGGACACAAAGGCAATTCCTCATATTAATTAAGCCCTGTCACCGACATGCTCGCTCCCTCTCGCCAAGCACATGTCCGCAGCTCTGATATGTGGGCTAAGTGTTTTCCCTGATGCCTCACTCTCAGCCTGCTTTTCACATAAAGCCTCTAGTGGGAGCCGCTGTTTACAGAGTCAGTTCCACTTACGCAAATCCCTCTGCCGTGTAAACAATATCCACGGCGACTAAACAGAACGCTGCGCCGAGTGTTTACGCCATGAAAAATGTTTATCCAATTAAGTGACATTTCAATAACATAATCCTAAAACCATGAAGGCTTTTAACAAGATTACATGACCTACAGAGAGGCAAAAGAGTCACCCGCTCTGTGACACGTGGCTCAATAACATTTAAAGCAGCAGCAGAATATGACCATTATCGCTTGGAGAACGACCCTTCCAGTGGCTGGTGTCGGTGGGTGACTGCATCGCACGCTGCCCTCATATCTGAAACTAAGAAAAATATAAAAAACTTCAACATTGAGAAAAAAGTAGGCATATTTCTTAAATCGAGAAAATGTTGCCGTGAGAAACACTTTAATTTTATTGATCCAAATGTAAAAAGAACTCTGAAATGTTAGCAGAAACAGCTTTGACTGTGTTTACGTTGAAGTCAATGAAAATGTCAATGGTTTCCCAATAACTCCAAGGTGCAGCTCTCAAGCTACTGCATCAAAATAATGAGACACATAAAACCGAGGCCCCCACGCTACTCGCGGAAAACAAATAGGGAGAAGAAGGTATCAAAATAATGAAAGATTGTTTATGTATTGTGGCATGAAATGGGAGGGTGTGTGAGAGAGGCTGCGGCGGGGAGCGGTGATGGTGACGGATGGACAGAACTGACAGTGCGGTATTCATCCTGCACGCTAGAGCGCACGTCCTGCTAGTGGCGGTCGACAGAGCAATAAATCACGGGCCCTCCATCCTGTATCTACAGCTTATTACATCCACCATGACAAATAAATAATAATCCCTGTCAGCACAGCCCTTTGCTCAAGGATTGAGTCTGAAAGCGTTTGCTCATCACTCCTATTCCTGAGTGAAAAACACCAAAGCAGGGGAATTGAAAGGCATGGTTTACTGGCCCCCTTCCGAAAACTATGAAAGACACATGGTCTCACCAAAAAAAACAAGGCACACAAAAGTCAAAAAAATCTAAGAAATATGAGAGGGTGCAATGCAGCGCAGCAATCATAATGATTTGAAAGATTAGCTGGATTTATTGTTCCTTCATCATGAATATCCGATTCACTTTTTGAGGGAAAAATATAAACAGCACATAGTACAAGTACATGAAATGAGCAACTAAAAATACACTCGTAATCACTGAAATACTTAAGTTTTAGGCATTTAACCAATCAAAATGCAGAGTGGCCTCTTTCATAATGCTGCATTTTTGCTTAATTATCTTGATAGATGAGTGGACATGTAGACTTAATAATTCAACTGCATCATTCAATTGAAATGTTTCATTCATCACCTAAACTAAGGTTTATGTTTCCAACCAAACAAAAAAAATTGCGAGTTATGAGTGTTTCATGATTGGTTTTGAGATTAGATGACAAAATAATACATTGAAAAGAGAGGGGACTTTTCTCTGCAGCTAAAACAAGTCATTTGTACATCTGCATGTGTAACGTCTTGGCTTTTACCCCTGGAAGGTTGGTGGAACCAACTTTAGAGGGGACCCAGAGGCAAATTTTTAACTTGATTGACCCACAAACACGGATTTATAAAAAAAAAAAAAATCTGACATGGGAACAAAAATATAACTCTAAAGGTTCCACCCTCCAAAAAAAAAAAAAAAAGAGAAGTATCAGCTTTGACTTGTTGTTAGTAGTACACAGTGGAATGAAAATAGCACACAATGCAAATTTTCTTGGCTCTGCACAATATGAGCATAAATAAATAATGAATGGATGGACAGATTGGTCAAATGCAAATGTTGAAAGTACAATTACCTCGAAGCTGTACCTGTAAATATAGCTTGTTACACCAAACCACTGCGAAATTCATGAATGGCAAATAATCCTTCAATCTCATCAAAAGGTTTAAGGGCAAAAGACATCAAAGTATGAACACACATGACTGTCATGTTTTAGCAACATCAAATATAATTTTCTATTTGGATGGATCCAGCGGCTATCTAATTGTTTAATCGATGAATGTGCAGAGCTGCTGGCTGTATTGCTGGGATCAATACAAATTGATTTACATGTGTCTGCAGAGAAACACATCCTCCCCACCGCTCGCCTCCCTCTGCGTCTGCTCCTCCCTTCACATTATTCAGAGGACATGTGCTGTAAAGCTTGTCTCGGGCCTTTGTCCCTCATGCCCTCGCGTTTCTGTAAATTGTATAAGACCATTTAATCTTCCTTAGATGAGGAACCATTTACTTTGCACCGTCCTTCAATAAAAATTAAAGGCTCTCATAAAAACAGGGATGAGAGTGGAGCTCTAGCATCTAAATCACGCGCTGTTGTTCGCTCAAAAATGCGAGCCCGAACACCACGCGGGCTTGTTTTATTCTGACATTTGTAGATCACTTGAAGTGTTAAAAAGAAAATAAAATGCAGATGAGTGCATGCCGTCATAAAGGTCAGTGAACTGTAAATGGAGCTCTCTATCTTCCGTTGTAATAGGTGTGAAAATTGTAAACATGCTGAGGGATGTGAGAGTATGTCCTGCAGCTCCTTTAAGGATTGCATAAACATTCATCATATAATCAGTCAGCCATGATTAATCATGAGCACTTGATCACACTGATCTTTGAGAGGAAATAAGGAACTCATTATTGCTGTCTCATAACACTGAAATCCCAGAGCAACACAGCTGACACACACATGCAAACACACTTTAGAAGACATGAGGACTTGAGAAAGACAAGAGTTTAAAACTACTCTTCCAGTAAAGGTTTTTAGAATATTATTCCCTTAAAATGTATCACTTCTGCACAGAGAAGAAACCGATATACAAAAACAAGACCATCAGAACTCATTTACATTCATTTCCGAGCCTCAGTTGTCTCAATCGATCACACCAAAGTTGATATATTTACAAAAAAACCGGGATTTGTTCCCAGCAAACTGTAGTTTTTGTTTTGCTTACTGACTTCATCTTCCGAAACCTGCCGCAAGGGTTTCAAGGATATGCAAGATGGCGTCGGGGCAGCTCCAGCGAAAATACCAACCTTTGACTGATTTAGCCTGAACAAACGCCAGACTTTCTCAAAGAAAGTTTTTAAGCCACTAGTCAATAGTCTTAAATGTTGTGGAAATACGTGTTTGTCTGAGTGTGATGACGAATTTCATTCAGAAAGATATTGACAGGGTTACAGGTGTACATCAACATCCTAAATGTTTCTTATCTTCCCAATGTGAATCCTGGTAGAGTAACTTCAAGGTGTTTCTCAACAAATAAAATTTGTGAGGCTTGGGGTATTTTTCTCCTTTGTCCAATTAGGATGTGCAAATTGTATTGTTGGTATGTCTGGATTTCATAGAAATAAGGTGTGGAAAGATTTAAACTTCCTCAAATATTGACAATCGCAAATGTATCAGCGACATTGACTTGAGCTGATGAGTCTGAGGAATCCAGATTCCGGGACTGCGTATATAACTTTTCATCCCGACAATAAAATTAATTAATTGAGGTTCAAACATTATTATCTAAGCAGCACCTTACACTTAAAATCTCCTGTTGATTAGTTCTTTTTTTCCAGAATCCAGCTCGACAATATGAGCTCCAATGTTGTGTTTTTATCCATCCCATAGTTATCCAGCATCAATTCCACCAGCTTTCAGCACATATATTGACACCTAATGGCTGTTTTGAAAATAACACAAGCAATGAAGATATTCAGTGGACTGCTGAATTAGGTATTTGTCAAGAGAAGTGTTGGTTATGTAATAAAACAAATGTTAAATGAAGTTTGAAGTATAATAAGAGAAAAACTCTGCATATGCAGTTGAGACCTGGCAGCTTTAAACAGGTTAGGAATTTTTTTTGTAGCTCTATTATCTAAATCAGCGGTCACCAAACCATTTTGGGAGGACCCAACTTTTTTACCATTGTAAACTTAGGTGACCCTGTACCACATTATGTGAAATACACTTTTGTTTTGTTCTATAACAATGATTTTTGTTTCTCTAAGGATGAACTTTTTGGGTTTCCACTTCGTATTGGTGGACTGGTGCTGCTTCAGCTTACACACAAAAGATGCATGATGATACATTCTTAATCTTGATGCTTAAATGTAGTAGTTTTATGACATAAATGAAATAAATGCTGACTCACCTATTTTCAAAACAGACATAATGTTATATCCCTTAAAAACAAATCCTAATGAAGCTGCTGTCAAAATCTAAATTCAATAAATGTCAGTATTCTATTAAATTGATCAAAGACTGTCATGGACAGTTTGTGAATGTTTGCTTTAGATTAACTGTTGAGGTGAATGAGTGAGATGACGGACCCAGTGGGAGTGAGGATCTCTGTTTGCTCCGCTGGCTTAGGTTAGTGAGTGTCAATCTGGACCTCTGGAGTATTCTCTAAGTACTTGTGTTTGTATATTTCATAACAACAGTGAGAAATGTTTCGGTATTTCAAATGAATCAGCTTTAAGTTTCAAAATGTAGTTCTAGAAAATCGGGTGTTTTTTTTTTTGGTTTTTTTGTAGAAATACAATGGAATCTTCATGCCAATTCTGAGGTGCTTGTATGGTCTGTATAATTTGTTTGTATGTTCATGGTTTTAATTTACTATTATATTACTGTTTAATGTGACAGGAATGAATTGTTGATGACAACCAATTTCTCTGTGTACTACTAAAATAGAACTTTGAGAATAGCCATATGGCAAAAAGGAGGAAATTGCACAGAAAACCATCAACATTCCTAAGCACTATACTTAAATACATTGTGGACCTTAAAAGTCCATTGAACACTTCAAATCTTACGACCCAAGGTGTTCCATGCAATGTTCTGGAGGTCATCATTTACAACCAGTCTAACATGCCATGCATTGTCGTTGTGATGAATGGCACAATCTTCTCAGAGTGGGCAGGATCCCAACGACGGTACGCTTTATCAATTTGGCCGCAGTGTGGCTAGTACCACAAGTACCAACAGTCAGGTTAATATCCAAATACTTCATTCAAATATGATTATATATTCCTCCATTCATGTAATTATGTGCTGCTATATTCGGACACAGACTACAAGCTATGATGTATTCATGGTGTCACAAGTGACCCGTAGTGGCAATCCCCAAAGGAAATGATGCTTAAGGAACCCAGGAAAACATAGCATTTATAGCCATCAGCTACGAATGCTAGAAATGTAAATAAACCTCTAAAATTATAAGACAAGCATTGCTTATTATTTCTTCAACTTCTGAAAGCAGTCTTGTTACTTCATAGCACGTTATTCACAATAATGTTCTACTATCTATTATTTATGCCACTCCAAACAGCTGTTTGGACTATTTGATTGTGTTAATGTCATAAGGAAAGTGAGCGATGGGATAAAATAGAAACCTTTGTTTTTTTAATGATCTTATTCTCCATAGTGACAAACGGCCCTGCTCGGTTGTGTTTACTGTCAAAGTGAACTAAACCCTGAGCAACAGTGACGACCTGACGACCTCCGAATGTGTGACTTAAGGCAGTATATCACCCAGAAAAAGACAAGAGCCCAATTAACACATTTTTGGGAAACAGTAAATCTTTGCCGAGCAAACACTGAATCTGAACTCACGGGAAAGGCCCAAATTCCACACAGCCCCAGAGTGAAAACTTAAACCAGTAAACCACGTGGCCAGCTTTTAGCTCACACTCGACAGCTGCTGTCAGTCACTGCATTCATCACATTACTAAAATCAGAGGGGATTATGTACTCCCAAATCATCAGGTACCTCAATGGTAATTTGCCAGAATAACAGGATTTCCATTCATTTTCCCTGTCATGTGATAAACAGAGCCGAGAGGCACTTGGGTGGGAGACGCCTGATAAGACCTGGTTTTACACTGTCGGCCCTGTTACATTAAGAAGGTCGGTAGTTCACGCCCCTCTCTTCAACTCTTCAGGCTGGGCTGTGAACTCCTGACCCAGTGGGAAAGGAGGGGTTGAGGGGGGGGGGGAACCCCTCCATGCACAGTAGCTGCATTTACAAATGCATGCTGACTCTCTGCCAGCAAAGCGGAATCGAGAAGGAATCTGATAACATCTCGTCTTGGAAGGAGCTACTCAGCCAACCCTTTGTATTTATGGGCAAGTCTCATGCTTACCCCCGACCATAAATCATGTTAATTGGCTTACTGATAAAATGTCTGTCAAATCCCATTCACATAGTGCAGTGGCAACCCCAGTTACTGTTTAATCTCTGTCCTGCAATAGTTCATCTGTTTAACCAACGAGAGGTGAGGAGGAGTGGAAAAGGGAGTCGTCCTCTATGTCGCAGCTCAGTGTGATGCAAATGTCTGATGCAGCTGTTTGGATGACTCGGATTACGACAAGATGTTCACCTCTGCAGGTTGTCACGTGTGATATTGCAAATCAAATTCAACTTTCAAAACAGCAACCTGCTCATTTCTATTCGTCATTCAAGCCTGCTGAGCTGAATCTCGGATCTGTTCAAAGATGGTAATATCTCATTCTTCAGACTGGTGGTATTAAATACAAAAATGTCTTGAAAGATGTCTGGTGTAAGACTTCTCGGTAAATGGTATTGACTTTCTGGCAAGGACACTGAAGCCCACAGGACTCGACTGTCCCTCGTCAACAGACAGACCACACACAGGCGTTCATTTACCTGTCAGATTAACATTAGGAGTGACTCCGCTCCAGGCCTTATGGCACCGAACCAGGAACAGCACTTAGAAAAAGAACTATTTGTCTTCGAAATGTCAGCGATCATCAATTCACAAAACAGGAGACGCATTAAAAGCGAATGCTCACAAAGACAACTCCGGTTTATTTTACAGAGCGGTAAACAGTAAACAATTTACTTGATGCGGTGAAAGTTTTCTCAACTTCACTATTTTAAATGCGACTTGCAAAAAGGAAAAACCAGCTGTGCTGATACTTCGTAGCTGCAGATAATTACACATAAGTTCCTTTCTAAGTGGACCATGTGCTTCTATGAGTAGCTGAGGCAATACGATGCAATCTACTCCTATTTGGCTGGCGTTGATCTTTGCATGATTAATGGTTTGAAAGGATCCAGAAAAAAGGTCAAACACAGAGTTGGGGATGGAGCAGCTATACGGGGTAATTAAGACAAACATGATTAATAACCCCAAGCTGCCACTGTGTTCTGTAAACAAGATGCAGCCAGATGGGATGCATATTTTGAATATCGTACATTAGTTTTCCAAAGCATAAGGACACAAAGCTATTGAATGCATTTTTAAATATGCCTAATATTAATGTTATTAAAACATAGGGCTCACTTGAGATTTAACATGAGAGTGCATTCAAGGAGCAAACTACAACTGATTGAAGCTGCTCAATTGGTCTCAAAGTAGCATCACATCACTGACAATTGGAAAGGGAAAGAAAAGTCATTTGACATAATTGCTCTTTCGATATTGTGTCCGGATATGAGAAGCAGATAATGTGGGTACAGTTTAATCGCTCCATCACGGACACTTTTTAAGATAAGTTGTGATTACAGCGCAGACTGACGGGGGTGGGGGGGGGTCTCACACTCTTATTTAATCCATTATCTCGCCTTCTCTCGTCTCCCTCTGCCCACCAGTGTGACTGACAGTATAGAGGGATCAGGTCCAGCTTCCAGGCAAAAGCAGGGAGACAGGTGTCAAAATGGTCCAGCAAGCAAATCTAACCCTCACTAATCAGCCCTGTTGTTCCTCTACAATCCATGTCTAGTCCGCAGCTCTCATTCCGTATGAAAAACAATTACGCTGGTTTGAAGTTGAGCGCACACTAACTCACCTGTCTCTTCTCATAAGTGTAAAGATAGAGGAAGGAAAGAAAGAGAGAGAGAGAGAGAGAGAGAGAGAGAGAGAGAGAGAGAGAGAGAGAATTTTGGTGCATGTGATGAGTGTGACGTAAAATGTGTTTGGATTTATCGTTTCTCAGGCATCTCAAAACAGCAGGGCCACATCTGAAGATATGTCAGACCCATGATTAACAGCTCAAGTGTAGAAAGTCGACTGGAAGACAACAACAGCTTGTGAAGATACACTAGGAGATAGGAGAGGAAACGAACGAAGACCATCAGAGGGATATTCTGATAAGGATTTAGTTTTAATTGTATGCTTGACTATGGATTTATTTGGATATTTATATTTATCCATGGTCCGTGATCTATGCTCAACACCTCATTACCCCGAATTAGATAAAGTGATATTGAAAATGGATGAATATTTATTTAAAGCATATATAGGCATATCAACTTACCTTAGGCTGACAGGTTACCATTTGTGAAATTTAACTGACTACATTCAAAGTAGTTCAGGAAACCTTCACAAAAAGATGTTTAAATGTCAGGTAAATTTAACATGTATTTCCTAAAAAGGCTAATTCTTCAACATAAATTCAGCCAAATTTACACCTTCATGTCTCTGGTATCCTTTTGTCTATAAACCCTGACATCAGTTCCCATCTGGCTGATTATGTAGCTTCTTGTATTATAATGCAGACATAGATCAGTTATCTATTATTAAACGGTATTGAGGGAGTTGTGCGCCCAGCAAAAAAAGAACAAACTGTAAAACCTCCCCATGTTGAAGAACGGAAAGAGGTGAGCTTAATTAACTATCAATATCTGTGAGATTTTTCACTTACTTCAAAGTGAAATGGGTCCAATTAGGAGGAGGAGAAGGATATGAGAGCATCAAAGAAAGCGGGATGGACAAGGCACCACACACTCATGTATTGAAATAATAGCTGACAAAGATCCTCAGCAGTTGTGTCAGTGTAATGCTCAGTGGCACCAAAAGCAGCGCCACTACCGGAGCCTCCGGTTTAATTCGTGGTGATGGGCCTGGGACACTCTGCGGGCCGAGGAGGCCCACTGATGCGGTCGGCAGTCGGCCCTAATGCACAGGCTTGATGGGAGATGAGCGGGGGGGGCGGCGGTCGCAGCCAATGGGCACTTGCTGAAGTAAGACCACAGTGACAGTGAGCAGCTGTGAGAACTTTCATTCTCACTCAACAAGAGTCAGAGCTAAGTACGAGCGTTTGAGAGCTTTGACAGAAGAGTGTTGCGGCACTGTGATTAAATGGCAACTATGTGGAAACCGATGCACGCAGCTGCAGGTGGACGACAGAGGTTAAACGGTCAGGAGGACGGTGAAGTCATTCGTGAGGCTCTTTGATCCAACATTCATAGCGAATGGTTTCCATCCAGTGATGACCGATGCTTTTCTGACTGATTTTGATAGATCAAAATAAAAATGTGACCCATCACTGAGGTAAATGATCCATTAACAATCATTTTCATGGCTGACTTTGTCTATGACGACATCAAATTGTAGGTTCACGTGCACTACCTCATCAATTACGAATACAGTAATATTCAAGGGGCATTAAAGTGAGGGCAAAAAAAAAAAAAGCTCACATCTGGAAAGCTGGATCCAGAAAATAGTTTTTTTGTTGTTTTTTTTTCATTTTTCACGAAGACCAAAACAGAGCGAGCCCTGTAAACATAACTGCATCAGTGAAACTGGCTAACTCAAAGTCACCAAATTACAACCTTTTGAAGTTGCTGTAGAATAAAAACACATTTCTCATTCCGTAAATGAACTTTATTGTTACGGTTTGCTTGTGTTAGGAATTATCATGCCAGATAGTGAGAGAGTGCATTAATCCAGCTAACAGCTAACTTCGTGTAGAAGTTGCACTTAAAGTTGCAGTTTCTTGACTCTGTCAATTTAAAAGCAATTGTTACAAACAAGAACATGTGCTATTACAAAACCATGTTAGAACTTGTGATTAGAAACAGTTTGCACAATGCCATCAAGGTCAGTATGTTTGCCTTATAGTGAGAAAAGTCCCTGGTACAGTCACCCCCAGTATTTGGGTTCCAATTGCAGTTCACACCAAGCCCCTGTTTGATTTAACATGGGAGCTAAGGCCTTTTTTGCATGACAACCTTTCAAAGTAAAAATGCAGAGTCTTTGCATTTTGAAAATGGCGGACACATTGAAAACTATGTAGCTTTCATGTTGGGCAACTTGGTCTGGTACTTGGTATTTTGTTTTTGTAATGAAACCACACACATATGCACAGTGAACAATCCGCTAAAAACATTAACAATGGTGAGTACACAGACATTCGCATGGACAGACAACGAAGTTGGATTGCTGTTATGAGTCACTCTCAACTATAAAACTACCAAGTTCAAGGAGAATATGAACTGGGAGCCATGACACTCTGGAGGCCTCCATCGTTGTTATTGTTTATCGACTCGCACATGTGAGACGAACTACTTAAACAGCTGTGGTTTAAGTGTGCAGTAGCAACGTTTCCACCATCATGAGGATCAAGCCTGAGCATTCTCAAAAAGTTGCATGTTCAGTGGCTCTGAACACTGTGATTGTGAAAACGGACATCAAAAAAGCAACTAAAGTTTTCCGTTTTGACTTAAAAAACAATGTCATGCAGCACTTTCTGTACCAAGGCTGAAGTAAATGCTGAAGTAATTGACTGCTAATAACATATAACTATTGTATTAATTACTTTTTATCAGGATACACTTGAAAAAGAGATTCCTAACCTCAACGGGATTCTCCTTAAGAAATAAAGGCAAACGAATTAGTCGCTGACATGGGCCTGTCCTTAATGAACCTGTCCTTAATGAACCGTGTCGGTAAAACAGCCTTAACGTGTTACACAGGGCCTGGCAGGTAACGTTACCAGCAAGCAGAATTAGCATGTTTAATTCACTCAAAATCCAGGACATACACAAGGTTTCAACCTACTTTGTTTTTCCAGTTCATGGATCAAGTAAACCATGTCTTTAATACTTGCCTACTTCTTCCTAAATTCTAAAAACGGGCAGGTAATGATTTGCTAAAGTCACAAAAACAGTTTTGTCCCACAGTGTAGGCATCTTTTGAAATGTTGAACGTAAGGCCATGCAACTAAAAACAGTGGGGTAAATAATCAATGGAGCAGAAGTATTATGGCAAATGGACATCCAACATCAAAATCCCTCAAGTTGTCTTATTCTCACTAATGAAGCCTTTACAATTTATATGATAAATGAATAAAACTGGTTTGTGATGTATTGCAAGTCTATAGAACTGAACTGTCCTCCACATTAATTCAGTTTTACCGACATCCAACTATTTCAGCTTTCTAACAAACTGCAGTTGTCTACACTTCAATGTGTGAAAGAGAAACCCCACACAAGAGCAAGAGCAGTAAAAAGAACCACAGCTCCCTGCGTGGGATGGCTCCACTTTCAGGGTCAGTAGACTTTCCGAAGTAACAAGCCGAGCATATGCCGCAGTGGTTCCCCTTATGTCCCAAGAAAGACCCAATTAATTCATCAATCTGTACACCTCTGTCACTGCCGAGTGCATTATAACCCCTTGCCAGCAGAGCTCCATCCATTACCGGCCAGGTTGTTCAGCTTTCCCCCTCCCCAGCCTGCCTGCCAAACAGCCAGCCAGGGTGGCTGCTGGGTAATTACACATTGCCGTGACAACGCACATGATTGTTTTTCTAGCAGTATATTACTTCATTAGCACTTCCCAATACGTTGTATTTTTCTTTTTTTTTTTTTAAATGTCACATTTTTTCAACCAACTCAGTCCAATCTGGAATCGTCTGTATATCATAACAATCATTAATAACTGTCAGTTGGCGGCATCAGTTCAGCACGCGGGCTGCCTCATTAGCATGGCCCAGCATTTGTTCTGCGGAGAGGCTGATTATTTTCTACAACAGGCCAGGCCAATTACTTTAGTAAAATGGTATCACATAAATCAAAACTTAACAAGGTGGCAAATTTCAAGTTATCAGATTCCAAGAGACACTGTAACTAATATGTCACTGTCACGAGTGCTCTCTGCAGGTATGCCTCCGCCACACCAAATATATCATCCCACAGGATCTCCGAGGCTTTCTGGAAGAAATTACCATATTCAGAAAACAGAAGTAAGAGTTGTATGAAAATGTAAAATGGGCTAGTTCTAGCAGGCCGGCTTCAGACAGCGATAGAGGTGAAGTGGAAGGAAAGAGACGGATTCCGTTGTAATGTCGTTTTAGGCCGTCCTGTGCAATATAACATGTCGGCTTCCTGCTGCAGCTCAGACCTCTCCTTTTACTCTCCACATGATGATATTCATCCATCACATCATGACAGCTACTTCAAACCAACAACCAACATGCAAACCCAGCAATCTAAAATATGCTGACACCACGTGCAGACACATAAATACAGAACACTTTAGCTCTGCTCTGAGTGGCTTTTTTTGTCTGTTTAAACTAGATTTTCAATCTACTGGGACTCCCCACAACCCGGGATGTGTGATAAAGTACACTTCTGTCCGTTTGCCGCTGACACTGGAGTGATTGCAGGAGTTTGTGTGAATGGGTTTCTGTTTGTTTGCCCTTGTTTCCTCTGCCGGCACTCACAGATGCTGCAGTATGTGCTGCACAATGACTCGCCTTTTACTCGCTGTTAGTTAAAGAGGGATTACCTCTCACTAAAACATTCACCTCATCTTGATGTCGTTTGCTCCATTTGTTTTCCACTGTCTGCAGCACTGCCTCTGCTCATTTCTCATTTTTAAGTGAGGATTGAGGACAGATGGATGCGAACTCAAAGTTTCTGATCTTTAGCAGAAGTTATGGAGGGTTATCTTTGGCTGTATATCTCTGCTCTGGCAGCGCTCCCCTGGTGATGAAGGATTAACCACCGCAGCTGTCTCTTCCCCGGGATGATGCAGTGCACTGCTCTCCGACACGACAGCATCACTTAATCTTAATGTCCGCTTCTCTAGAGCGGCCGCACAGGACAAAGCCAATCAGCATCACATGCCACAGGGATGGACCTACAGCTTGGCCCTGGAGTTTCTCACCCTTGCAGGCCTATTCATCAACTTCAGCCACACCAATCCCAGAGTTCTCCCCTCGCAAACCGCAGCTGAGCCGGCCAGTGATGTATAGGACGACGAAGGGGCGGGTGGGT